>JASZXU010000172.1:0-33001 GCA_035521515.1 Phenoliferia sp. Uapishka_3
ATGGAGAGGAATATGATGATGGGGAGGAGGAGGGAGGATTCGTCCCGCCGCATTTGTTCAGGGAGGAGACGTTGACGGAGGAGGAATTGTTGTCGAGGAGTATACCGAGGGATTAGTGTGTGGAGAAGAGAAGAATGAAGAAAGAAATTGAAGCAAATCATTGGGATTTCGAGTCCCGCAATAACTCGCAAACTCTATAATACTCCATTTACAGTGCGGTCTGAGAATCGAGCTTTTATGCTTTCACGCTCAGCTTCTTGTTCCTCATCAACCTATTCTATCAGCCACTACTCTGAGCAGCCAGCACCTGAAATGAACGTGCTTCGAAAATTGACTCTACATTTGAGAGCGAGCGTCTCGGCCCCGACGCTAAAGCCGCACCGCAGCTTAAACTGCATTCACGCTCACTTCGCTCTCGCAATTCTTCCCGCTTCAGCTGCGACCCACCTACGACGATACCACCTCCGTTTCCTCGCACCCTCTCTTTCTCCTGGCATTCCGTTGTGGCGGGCAACTCGCGGACACTTTGAGCGCCGGCGGTGTGAGCTTTGAAGCTTCTAGCGAGGCAACAGCGACGACTTAAAGGCGACTTCAACCAGAAGAGGCTGCAAGGATGCATCCGTATTCAAAGAAACGCAAGCTTGACGACGAGGACCTCGCCCGACACGGTACGCTGGTCGAAGAATCGGGCCGCCCAACTTCATCAGTAGGCTCCGCCACAGGGACGGAACGATCCTATATCCATAGATCATCAGTACCAGTCCCACCATCTTTACCGAGCTTGGCATCCCTCACAACAAGGTCTCGAACTCGACTCCCGCCGTCCGACTCGGGCAGCAGCATTTCATCGCCTGTTGTTGTTCTACGGGGCGACAGCATAGCGATAGACGGTTACCGGGAAGCGCAAATACTTAGTGTACATCATGATGATACTGTGGCTATTAGGGCTATCAGCACGCTCAGGGGAGACATGCGCGTCTTACTCAAGCTGTCGCTCACTGCAAGGCCCGCGACGGCGAGTCAATTCAAGGCAGAAGCAGCACTATTGTCCGCACTTCACGATGCTGGAGTGCACAATATTACTACAATCATCGCGAGGGAGGTTGGAAGACTCGGCGTGAGTCTTGAAAGTAGTGAGAAAGCCTTCGCGACAATAAACTAAAATCCGCACACCACACCCACAGACGATGCTGATAGCACAGGACGAGGGAAACTCGTTTTTCCACGAGATTTATCTTACCGACAGATCCCCTTCCCCATACTGGACGCCCACTACCCTATTAAATACCATCGACCTCACAATTCGCCTTGTGCGCCTTCTTGCTTCTATACACAACCTCTACATTGTCCACGGATCTCTTCGTCCTACAACCCTCTCCGTATCCGTATTCGGCGAGCCACATATCCACGATTTCTCTTGCGCCTTTCGAACCACCGGCGCCGATGCAACTGGAAGCGCAACCGGGACTGCGCCAATACGAGAGAGAGGCATGAGCGAAGAGAGTCTGCCATACCTCGCTCCAGAATGCTCTGGAAGGATAGGTAGAGGTGCGGATTATAGGAGCGACTACTATTCGCTAGGCGCTTCGCTCTTTCATGTCTTTACCGGTCAAGTGCCGTTCGCAGAAGCGACCGACCCTGTAAGTAATTCTTCCTTCTAGCAGATCGCTTGCACATCTCAGCACTCATATTCTGCCCTTCACAGCTCGACATCATTCACGCTCACATCGCTAAACGACCGCCACTGGCATCTGATCTCGACGAGAGTATTCCCATCCCCCTCGCCAGCGTCATCGCGAAACTGCTAGAAAAAGCCCCTGACGCCAGATATCAGACATCGCAAGGGCTCATAGTCGACCTCGAAACCATTGCTGCGCTAGTCCGAACGAAATCAAGAGGTCCTTCTCACCTCGGACCGGTGGATGATGCCGCATTTGTGGTTGGTAGTGTGGACGAGGCAGCACACTTCCGACTGCCACCAAGTACGAAACTGTTTGGGAGGGACGAGTCGGTCGAACAGCTCTTCGCGTGCTACCGGAGAGTCGAAACCCTCCATACGAGCGAAGTGGTCATCGTCAAGGGACTTAGTGGCATCGGCAAGACAAGTCTGGTCGAAACCGTTCGTAAACCCGTTATCAACGCAAGAGGCTTCTTCACCAGTGTCAAATTCGATCAAATCAAGTCTCCCGTTCCCTTCTTCGCCATCAGTCAAGCTCTCAGCGGCCTCCTCCGTCAACTCCTCTCCGAATCGGAACCTCAGTTGGTCGTCTGGCGAAGACGCTTGTCGAAAGTTCTTGCCAGGGAAGGTCGGGTACTCGCCGAGGTTCTACCAGCGTTGGAAAACGTCTTCGAAATTGGATGGCTCGAGAATCTGCCACCAATTATCTCACTGGGCCCAGCGGAGAGCGAGCGAAGGTTTCAAGACTTGGTGCAGAAAGTGCTGAGGGTATTTGCGAGAGGGGGAAGGCCTCTGGTCATTATGTTCGAGTGAGCACCTGATCGGCTGCCACGGTAGGTGAAGAATTTGTCGCTGACTTGTACCGCATCGACAGCGACCTCCAATGGTCGACCGCTTCAGATCTGGTCTTCATCATCTCCCTTCTAGGCACCTCGGCGGACCTAGTTCGGTCCTCGTCGCCCCTCCTCATCCTTTGCGTATATCGCGACAATGAAGTGAACGCGGACCACATCGTCAACACCATTCTGCTCCCTCAACTACCTAACATCAGTCTGTCGATAAAGCTGGAACCTTTGAAGTTGAAAGACGTCATGGGTTTCGTGTCGGAAAGTTTGCGAAAACCCGCTGTCGTCAACAAGCCGGGGGACACCCCTCCAAGGAGGGAGGATCCGTCTTTGAGAGGACTATCGGAACTTATCCTCCAAAAGACTCTAGGAAGTCCTCTTTTCGTCGCTCAAGTATGTCTACTTATTTCGATATTCTCCTTCGACCAGCTTACCCATTGAAATGTGACTTAGCTGCTCAAAACCCTAAACAACGAGGGCTTCTTCCAATTTGACTTCGGCTCCTCGGTCTGGCGGTACGATCTCGATCTAATCGCCTCCAAATCTCTGTCCACCGACGTCGTCGAGCTTCTACGCGCACAAATGCTTGGATTCTCTCCCCAATGTCAAGAAATCCTGAAAGTCGCTTCGTCCTTGGGGAACGAGGAAACGAGGTTGGAAACGTTAGCAAACGCAGCTGGCGTAACTATACATGATGTGGTAAATTCCCTGCACGAGGCGGTTGAAGCAGGGTTACTTGTGCCAGTCGGTCACCTGGAGGGAAATTCAGAAAGCGAGGAAGAGGACGAGGATACACCAATGACCCTGGTGAATTCCAGTCAGTCGACACTACCGGCGTTTTATCGTTTCTTCCATGACCGCGTTCAACAAGGTCGGTCGATCTAGTTGCTTTCTGCCCTCTCTTCAGAAATTGACCACTGACCGTTTGTTTTCGAAATCACAGCGGCCTACACGCTCGTCCCTCCCTCCGAGCGATCTCAATTACATTATCGCATCGGTCATAATCTCGTTTCAGCAACTCCGGAGGACGCCATCAATGAGCACATTTTCAACCTCGCCAATCAACTTAATCACGGCATCGACATTTTACACACTCAGGACGAGCGCGATGCTCTGGCGAGGTACAACTACATTGCAGGTGACTTTCTTCCGGTCTCGTGCAGTACGGTCGGGAAAGCTTACCTCAAGTTGATCATAGGGCACAAGGCGAACAAGGCGACGGCTTTTGAGGCCGCCAGAAAGTACCTCGGTATCAGCTGGGACCTCCTTGGTCCGGGCGGCTGGATCGGTCAGCACAAGCTCATGTGTTTGGTGGCGGAAGAATTGGTCGAAGTGGAGTTCAGTGTAGCGTGCGTGTATTCTCGCCACCTGCTATCTCATGACGTCTAGCTGCTTGGTCTGACATATTTCCTTGTGCAGAGACTACGCTGCTTCGCAAGAATACGTCTCTTTATTCCTAGAAAATGCCAAGGACATAGTATCAAAGCTGCGGATCTATTCAAGATCGTTAAAGTGCGCGACTGCTACTGGAGATTCGACACGAGCGATCACAATTGGACGAGAAGGACTTGCGATGATAGGCATCAGGCTCCCCAGCGAAACCGAAGATGCTCAGCAGCTTGCAACGCAAATTCGAGCAGAGATTGACTTCTCTAAACTCATCTACGTGAGGCTTCCTCTTCAACTCTCGATTTTTTCTGACACCTTCGCACTTGCCAGGCCCTTGAGAATGCACCCCACCTGACCGATCCGATCGCAAAGGGAGCGCAAGCAATATTGGGTGCGTCTGCGTTTGTCAAGAAAACCTCATTTCTCGTCGTTCCACAAGCCGATGGCTGACTCGTTCCAATAGCTGCCCTCGTCCCACCCATCTACTTTACGAGAATCGACCTTTTGGGCGCGCTCTCCTCTCTTTCCGTCCGCTCCGCCTACCAGAATGGAATCGACGACTCAGGCGCCATGATGCTCACCCTTCACGCTGTAATGGTCTCTGGACAGTACAAGGAATTCGATCACTCGTACGCGCTGGGACGAATCGCTGTTGGTTACTTCCAGCGCTTTGGCGGCACAAGCCTCGCTTGTCCGACTTACAAAGTGTACGCATCCCACGTTGCTGTCTGGTCGGAGCCAATTCGAGAAACTTTGCCTTCTTTTAAGGAGGCGGTAGCTTTTGGAATAGAGTATCGTGACGGAGAGTATTTGGGGTTCGGTGCCGGCGAACTTTGTTGTGAGTGTCTTCCGTTCTCCGCAAGGTCGCGGAATGTCTTCGGATCATTCTGACGCTTTCTACAACTTTAGCTTACAGTGTCTTGGCTGTAAGATCACTATATCTGACTCCCTTCCGTCCCCTACTGACTTGCCCGGCGCAGGGTGTCTGCCTCACGGAAGTGGCAATTAACCTCGAGCGCTTTTCGGTTCTTGTTCGCAAGTTTCGCAACGAGCTCAGTACGCTCTATATCGGTCAGTCCCGGACGCAGTATTCATGATGTCAATGAGAAGCTCACGCACCTCTTCAGGCGTCATACATCAAACAGTACTAAACTTTGTTGGCATGTCTGCCCACCCTTGCGAGATCGAAGGAGAAGCATTCAATCTTGCCGACCGAGGAACCATGGTGGAAAAGAATTGTGCGCAAGAATCTTGCGCCATAGGTTTTACGACGCTGACCTGTTCGTTATGTAGATGGCATCATTGCGCTTGTCTACCACATGTTTCGCCTCATTCTTGCGTGAGTTCGACAGGGCCTCGCTCTCAGTTGCTATGAGCTAATAACCACCCATGTAGTGTTTTCTTCCACGACTATCCCCGCGCCAGAGAAGCAATAATGGCGGGTCGGGAACATGTACCTGGGGTGCGGCTCCTTAAATCTTCTAGACCGGTATCATACTGAAGTCTTTGAGGTTTCTAGGGGGCAGGAATTCTTTACCCGTGCCAGTTTCGTCTGTTTGAAGGTCGTTCCTTTATATTGCGGTAGTGTGGGCATCAAATTGACCCATTGTCCTCCGTAGCTGTCGTCCTCTTCAGCGTACCCGACTCGCAGACTGACGAGGATCGAGTAATACTCGCCGACACTCTCAAACACTTTAGCGAGCTCGCTTTACTCCAACCTTCGAATTTTCGCCATATGCTACTTTGGCTTCAAGCGGAGCAGGCTCGCTCCCTTGGCGCCACTCAAGATGCCATCACATTATACGATCTTGCGATCGCAGAAGCAACAGTATCCGAGTTCACCCACCTCGCCGCATGCATGAACGAGCGGTGTGCCTCTCTCCTCCCGTCGCCGAAGCTTGCTGTCGGCTATGTTCTTGCCGCCTACCAGGACTGGAAAACGTGGGGTTGCGTTCCAAAAGGTATATTATTCCGAATCAGGTGATGTGGAGAGTCCTCGTCTGCTTATCTGATTTATCATCACGGAATAGTCAACGACATGGTTGCTCAATTTCCGCATTTGTTTGGAGCGTTTCGACCCCCGCTGCCCGAGACCGCAAGTTCAACTGGCTCCCGGTCGGGACTCGCAAACACCCTCACCCCAACATCTGATCCGACTAAAGAGGATGTGGCGGCGGAGGTCGACGAGATGGAGCACAGCACGTCTACCCGAGAGGAATCGTCAAATCACACCTCCTGGCTTCACATGCCTCGTCGAAGCTCTCCAGGCTCACATATGTCCGAGGGTCTCACGTCGAACGGAGAAGCCAAAACCAACGGGGGCACTCCGGAGGCCCCATTGCGCTCGCATCTCGCCACTGAACTCGACCTGCGGACAGTGGTCTCTGCTTCATCAGTAATTGGCATGGAAACGTCGGTCGACGGAGTGGTGTCAAAATTGCTGGGGTTGGCGCTCCGGACAGCGGGGGCCGAGCTCGTTTTGCTCGTCCTATACAAAAATCAAGTTCTGTGCGCGGAAGCTATTGCTCGCTCAGACTCGACGGAAGGTCAGCCTCTTTTTTATTTCAGCATGTAATAGACGGCTGACAACAGAAGCGTGTCAGTTGTCCACCTTCACCGAGTTGATTCCATCGATGTTCAACCCGAGCGGTATCCGTGCAGGTAAACTACGCCATTGTTGTTATCGTTGTTGACTGAGCACTCACGGGGTTCCTGCAGCGTGATCAATTATGTTGCCAGGTCCCGGACAATGGTAGTCAATGTGAGTTTTTTCTTTTGGATGCCACCTTTCCTTTTGGCTTGCGATAATTTACAACTCAAGCTTTTCCAGGACCTCGACGCACTCGGAGACGCTATCTCAGATCCTTATCTCACGAAACACAGGCCGAAATCCATTCTCTGCATGGCTTTGGCCAGTCAATCGAGAGTTATCGGAGTCTTGTACATGGAGAACTCCCAGACAACAAAAGCCTTCGTGTGACCATTTCTTTGCTTCTGTAATCCTACCTTACTGACGTACGTTGTTCGCAGACTGCACAACGGCTAGAAATCCTGTCGCTGATCAGTGGTCAAGCCGCAACTACTGTCGAAAAGGCGCGATTAGTGCAAGACCTCAAGTCGGGTGAGTTACATTACTGAAGGGACGCTCCGCTCAAACAGCGACTGACCACTACCGTATAGCCAACTCGGAGCTCACGCGCTCTCAAGCGTCTTTGGAGACCTACAATCGTAATCTCGAAGGAACCGTCAACGCGCGCACCATTGAGCTCCGAGATCAAAACACGCGTCTTGCGGCGGAGATCTTTGAAAAGGAGCGAGCGCAAGCCGAGATGCGAGTTGCGAAGGAGGTGGCCGAGTCGGCCACAGCGATGAAGTCGCAATTTCTTGGTGAGTTAACACCACTCCTTTCTTTGTAGCCATGTCCCATACTGATCACCCACTGATCTCCAGCAAACATGAGGTACTGAGATGAGAAGCAACCCGTTGACACCAGCTATTGACCCACTCGTTTCTCATTTTTAGTCACGGTACAAATTGGATGAAAAAAGTGTGTAAAGTCGAAGCTGCTCGCTTACTGGCTTGTTGTCATAGAAATTCGGACACCATTCAATGCCGTGGTGGCGCTGACCGGCCTCTTGCTGGACACTACATTGAACCCAGTTCAGACAGACTACGTAGGAACTTTCTCTCCATATTTCTGTGCGCTGCGTGCTTAAGATGCCCTGGGTAGGTTGAAACTATCAAAAACTCGAGCCATGAGCTTCTAGTTGTTGTACGTCCTTCGCTGCAGCGGTCATCACAAAGAACTTGACGTCCCTCAACATGCCAGATCAACGATGTCTGCTGCTCTCCTAATGTGAATAAGCAAAAGCTCCTACCTGACTACGTTAATTCAGATACTCGACTACTCCAAGATTGAACTCGACAAGATCGAACTCACCACAGAGAATGTGCAGCTTCGTTCGGCACTGGAAAGCAGCATGGACATGGTGGCTGAGCGTGCTGCATCTAAATCGGTCGAGCTCGCTCTTGTCTTTGAGCAAGGCGACATCGCTTGCGTGACTGATCTCACCCGTAAGATACAAAGTCACTCAGGTGTCTTCAAAATTAACGTTCCAATCTAGGCTTGCGACAAATCATCGTGAATCTACTTTCCAAGTGAGTGAGAATTGATGATGCTCTTTGTCGTCATGCAACTGATGTGTACTTTCGAAGCGCCGTCAAATTCACATCTGATGGTGAAGTGCTCGTCACCTGCACTGGAGAGCCAGCCGGCGTGTCAGAAACCGGAGAACCGTTATCAAGAGTAATCATATCGGTTTCTGACAGTGGGATGTACGATCCTTTCTCTATTGTTTGCGAACAGCTTGACGCCTGACCTTCCCATTATAGAGGAATCGCAGAGAAAGACTTTTCAAAACTTTTCAGGTGATTTCAAGCTGCAAATGAAAGACGCATTCACCGCTCATTCTTCTTCATCTAGGGTATTTTCGCAGGTCGATGGGACAACGCAGCTCTTTGGCGGAACGGGCCTCGGGCTTGCGATCTCTCGGAAGTTATCGAATTTGATGGGAGGCGATATAGATGTGACGTCAGAACTTGGGAAAGGCTCGACTTTCACCCTCGCCTTCGTCGCACCAACAGGAAAAGCTCCCGAAACCGACCCATATTCTCCCTCTCAAAACCCCGACCTCTCGAGGAAACGAGTGCTCATTATCGACAGTCACGTTGCCACGCGAGGCGTCATTCAACATCTCATCCTTTCGTTCGGAATGGAAGCTTGTGCGCCAAGCGATACCAATCAAGCGTTTGCAGTGGGCACCGACGCAGCGGACTCCGGAAAGCCCTTTGATCTCCTAATCCTCGATTCATTTTTGCCCAATGTGAGCATGTGCCCCAGGAACCTTCTTTCCGTATCCCTCTCACATTTTTTCCCCAGTTTGCTGCCCAAACACTTCTACGGCGCCTTCGCCAGCGTGGCCTACAAATACCTGCGATCGCGCTCACCCGAATGGGCTCCCCAGCCCACGATGCCCTTCGACAATTTACCGACACGTTCCTCATCAAACCCATCAAAAGGAATCGTCTGCACCACACGCTTAGACAGATCTTCCCGTCAGGGGAATCACGAAGGCCCTTGTCACCAAACGAATCCAGCTCCTCCGCTTCTCCCTTCCCAACCAACCTAGCTGTTCGCAACCCTCTAGTCCTCCTTTGTGCGGAGGTGAGTCTCGCAAACTGACTGTGGAAGGTACTTGCGCTAATCGGAGCTGTTGTCAAAGGACAACCCAATAAAGTCCGCTGGGCTTCTCCTTGCCGTCAAGCTTTATGGACGCACTAATCTGTGTCCAATACAGTGTCAAAGTTATTACGCATCTTCTGAAGCGGATGGGATATACAACGGACATCGCTGAAGACGGTCAAGTTGCTGTTGAAAAAGCTCAGAAGAAGCGTTACGACCTGATCTTGTAAGGCCTGACCTGAACCTGCCGCTTTTCCGAAACTAACTCTTACCCTTCTGCTACCAAGTATGGACTTGAATATGGTGAGCGGCTGCCTCTTTCGGGAATGCTTCACATTCCTTAAGCCCAGTCCTTTGCAGCCTCGCCTGAATGGCTTAGAAGCTACGCGCAAAATTTGTGAACTTATGCCGGACAAAGCCAATCGGTGAGTTTCTTATTTCTTCACTTCACCAGTATGAAATCACTCACGTTCGCGGATTACAGGCCACATATAGTTGCCATGACAGCGAAGTAAGCCATCCACGAAGAGGAGCAAGGAACAATGCTGATATCGCCTTCTGCAGTGCCATGGCAGGCGACCGAGACATGTGCTTTAAAGCCGGTTGCGAGTGAGTGAGCTGCCTGACATCAAATGAAGCCCACTAAAATGCCTTCCCTTGGCCAGTGGCTATGTGAGCAAGCCAATCCTCGTCCCGGATCTGATCTCGGCCCTCCACGATGCCTACGCCAAGGTTCGTGACGTGAGCTCGCTTTCAACGGATTCAGGTTTGAAGATCTTTGAGTTGGAACTTCCGGCGCGTCGGGGGTCCCGAAAGTCCGCCTACTCTACTAGCACCACTGTGAGCCCTGCTCGGTCGCCAGTCCTTTCAGCCCAAACACCCACTACTCCTTCAATCGAATCACTGTAACCTTCTCATGATATCGTACCATAGAAATGTAAGGGAATGAGATTTATTTATCCGATTACCCAAGGATGAAGATCAAGTTCTCAAATCTGCGGACGCGAGGCTCGGGTAGCAACAGGAAGAAGGAAACCGTTTGTAGCGCGCAATAACAGGACCCTAGATGGATCGAGTCGGAAGGGAAAGTAATCAAATCACACTCGGAAAAACTCAGAGTAGATGTGGGTCCGTTGGATTGTTGCTCTGAGAAGGATTCCGACGTGAAGTGCCGCGACACCGATCAGGGAGCATCGTTCAGACTCTCTCCCCTGGATTCAACCCCCAAGACATAGTCAAGACGACAACAAGATTATCCAGATGAGCGAAGTCGTACTGGAAATATGAAGCCTGGAATGTAATTGGGCTTGGCATGCCATTGAAGTAAAAAAATACTCTGGAGTCAAGTGGCGTTGTGTCGACGTCGCCGCGAAGTCGGTAAAAGAGCATGAAGCGCTGGCTGAGGTGAGTTTCAGCAGCGATCCTTAGACGAAGCAAGATGATTGCCCATCGGGGCTTTGCGATCCAGGGATGCGGCCAGAGTTGAGGGGGGGGGGGCGCAGAAAACCGTCGAGTGCAGAGTCCGATGAGCCAAGATGAGCGGTACTAACCGAAGGTCAGCGACTTAAAATGATCCAAAGCTCGACTCCTAATCTAACTTCGTCTTTCAAATTGTGTCTGGAGCGTGGGTGAATATTCATCATCGTTCTGCGTCTTTGTGTACAAAGATTCGTTTGCGGTGCCTCCGGGCTATAGACGCCAACATCGTCTTCGTCGATTCGTCAAAAACGAGGGTGTAGAAAGGACGGCAACAAGGAGGCTTTGCGTACTCAATGTCAATCATAGTGAGGGATGAGGGATGAAAAATGTTCCGGGAGCTGAAAGGAAAATGATGAACGCTGGAAGAAATGACGTAGGATTTGGTTGGCCCGCGCTCTGGACCGCTTGTGGCCCAATATGGCAACAGCCAGCAGATTTCCTCCCTTGATCGCGGTCGGACCCATCTAAACACAACCATTCGACAGGTACGATTGACTCTCACCACAAACATCAATAATTACACGTTTGAGTCCGACTCACGTAGTATCTCAACCGCAGCCGCCAGGAGGAACACACCTGCGTCCGCGTTCGACACGGATCTTGAGCTCAGCGGCAGAGAATGTAAGTCTTCTACTTGTCCTCGCAGAGCCTGGCACGACGGAGTCGTGGGACTAGGGCGGCTGTTGCATTGGGCTGGGCTCGCAAGGTGGATTGGTGGTGGACATTTCGATGGTACCAAGTCGTAGACGGCAGACGACTGGTGGCGCAGGCAGTACGCAAGCTTCCGTCGGCGTACCGAGTCAAGTGCCTCCAGGATGGACTTACTGGTCGAGCCAGACGGACAAACGCGAATTGTTGATCACGGCAGTCAGGACTGGCGCCGTACTGGAGGCGCGCATCACCGCCTAGGACGTGAAGCCTAAGTCGCATCTCACCGCGAGATCTACATCCGGCCCTCAACTCCCGCATCTTTCCTTTCTCTCCCCTCTCTTCACTCAACACTGCTCCGCGCTCTGAATCGAAAACTGACGCGGACCAACATCTTTTCTCTTCAGCACTCGGATATCCTTGCGTCCGGTTCCAAAATCATCCGCACCGGCGTGTGCAGGCGCTGACGAGTTGGAGTAGCGCGGTGGGCCACGGGGAGACATGTAAGTTGTTTCGTTTCGAGCGGAGTCAATGTGTCCTATCTGGTACTGCTTCCCTGTGGAAAGAGGGGGCGGAGGGAAGGTCGGAGCGGCGTTGTCGTGAGATTTCACGACAAATGACGTCGCCAACGCATTTCCCGCGCTCGAAAGGCCATTCGATGGCCTTACTATGCTCCCTGTCACAGACAGGGATAAACCAGGTGTCGAGGAAGCTTTAGTTGGGAGTGCTTGGGCGACTTTGGCATCCGTGGGAATGGTTTGGAATGCGGAGAGGGGCGCCGGAGGCACAAAGTCGGAAATGGCGGACGGGATGGAAAGGAAAGCTTGCACGGGTCAGTTGGGGGAGGCTGGTGTTTCGATTGAGCAGTTAAGCTTTGGTTTGAGCTGCACCTCTCGTTTCATCGGGCTCCTGCTTCTCTCACCTTCGCGTTCTGCCGCTCTTACGGTTCTCCGTCGACGAACCTCAGCTTCTCATTACCTGATCTTAGTGCACGTACACAACAGTGCACGGGCTTGTGGTTCAACGTTTCTCAGGGGAAGTTTTGTGGAGGTACGATCGGATCCTTTTTCACGAGCCAAGCTACGGGAGGCAGGGCCTGTCTCTTGATTCAGATGGCAACGTACGACAACGTCTCAATGACCGCCGGTGACGATATATCGAGTTCGATATTGCGCCCTCTCCTCTATGCTTTCCGCCTGCTTTTCCATTTTCCCTAACTAAATAGCTTCACAGCTTTTAGTGGGAAGAACGCACCGCACTCGCGCACCCCGCATATGCCTCATAGTGACTAACGAGCCCTCCTCTTCTTGGTCTCGCAGAAAATCAAATGCCCAGCCTTCCATCAATCTTTCCGCCTTCTTTTCCACCTTCGCCAACTCTTCCTGCTACTATTCCTCCCCGCCCATCTGTACCAACAACTCAAAACTCAGACTCCTCTATTGACACCATTTCCTCCGTCTCCGCCTCCAGCTCCTCCTCCTGGTCCTCTTCTTCCGCTACTGGCGAATCACCTTACTCTCGTCTTGTCGTCGTTTCTCAAACCGGTGCGCAGGATGATCTTGGACGAGCAAGCGGCCTGAATTCTTTCGGCGGTGGAGTTGGCATGCCCCCTCCCGAATCTCCTTTCATGTCATTTGAAAGGAGGACGAGCTCAAGCGCACCTGGAACACGAACGGGAAGTTTCGCGAGTCAAGAAGACGGCGCGTTGAGGAGGGTCAGGGAGGGAATTGTCGAAGGCGCCGCCTTCTCGGCTAGCCCAGATTTGATGGCGACGCGGGCACCCGAAGACTACGCGTTCCCATCCCCACTTGAAGGGACACCGTTGACTTCGTCGTCATCGGTACCGGTGTCAACACCTCGTCCAGCGTTCTCTACACCCCAACCTTTCGCATCGTCGTCGTTGCCCAATACCTCCTCTTCAGCTTCTATGACGCGCTCTCGATCTTTCACTCCATCACCGACATCTAATTCCAACCCGTCTCCCCGACCATCCTCTTCGGGGACTTTCTCCTCGAATTCGACGCGCGGAAGTTTCGCATCTACGTCAAGTAATCCACCAAGTAATCACCGCGCCAGTACCGGGACTATGTCTGGCAGCACGAGACCTTGGGTTCGAGATAGTGATGCGACTAGTCAGTGCTCGAAAGGAAGCAGCGGAAGAGGCAGCTGGTGGAGCTCGGCTACTGGGGAAGGCGAAGACGATGGCGAGGTGTTCAGGGTGAACGGAGCCGACGGCATTGAGTGTCAGTTTAGTTCTCGCCTTTCCTTTGATCTAAACTGACTTTCCCTCTTATTACTAGTCTTGGATCCGAGACCAGAGCCTCCAGGAGCGACCAGTAAGCTTGACGACGACGTTGATTCCCGTGCGAGGTCTGACAAAGCTTGAAAAACAGTGACAATCAACAGGGATGATCCGGCTCAAGTTGTGCTCAAAGTCACCCTCCCGGGCTTCTCTCTTGACAACATCACTGTCGCCATGAGAAGGGGACACCGAGTCCATATTGTTGCCGACGACTTTTCAGAACAAGGAGGTAAGTTTTCATAGATTGGTCTGTTATTTTTCTACTTTTCCCTGATATAATGTCTTACGTATAGGCCACTTTGAGAAGCTCATCTCTCTGGGCTCCGACGTCGTCTCCGCCGCTCCTCGTGCCGAATTTAACGGGACCGTTCTCAAAGTATACGTTCAACGCCGTGCTCCTCGGTCCGGAGCCCCACCCCTTTCGCCGCTCGCACCATCCGTGCCCTCGCTCAACCCGTCTCCATCCCTCCCACCGCCAGGCCAGGAAGTTGGGCGCACCCGCTCCCGCTCGCCCCTGCTTTGGGTACAACGCGGTCATGTCGTCGCCAACGAAGACTTCGTACCAACGGAGGATGCGCCAATCGTCACTCGATCTACTGGTCCACCGCCTGATCGCGAAGCACGACAGCTTGCTGGGCCGGAAGCGGCCAAGGCAGCGGCAAAGGCGGCGAGAGAAGCAGCAAATCAGAAGGCGAAGGAAGCCGCGAAGAGTTTGCCGAAAGTTGGCAAGAGAATCCCGTTCGCCACAGCATTGAAAAATGCACTAGGAAGGGGCTCGGCGGCAGGAGGGGAAGGTTCGCCATCCCCACCCACAACTACGTCGACATCCAGTGCAAACAGCGACACCGAAAAAAGCCCACCAAAACTCACTCTTCGGGTTCCTGGAGCTAGCGACGTCGGTCGCCGGTCTCCAAGTCCGACCCCCTCCGCTTCATCTGTCGGCTCGTCGTCGAACGGAGGTGACCCAGGACCAGTACCAAATTCGCCATCTCGGCCGCGCATGCGGGAGAGCAACTTGACTCTTCGTCCTTTGTCGGGAGGATTTTTGGAGGCTGCCATCGGGCAAGAGCAACAGGCGGAAGCGAATAAAGAGCCTGGAAGCACGACACCAAAAAGTGAGGCGCAGATGAGGTTCACCCCTTGGGCGAAGTAAATAGGAGGGGACTATCGCTCGACCAGCTACACACAAGGTCCCTCCTCCACCTCTTATCTCCAACCTCACAGACACTCCCAAATCAACTCGACATCCCTACTATAATTACCATCAACACGCCGCCAGCCGTCGCCAGCGCGCCTCATCGAGCATACCTCGAAAAGTCGATATCAACCCACCTCACATTTCGTTCGCTTCCTTTGCACATAGTGTCTTCCATCGCAAACGTGTACATATTCCGTTCGTTCGTTATCTGACATCCACTTTCAGCCCCGCATCTCAATGGCTGCTTGTTAATTTAAATACCCTGTCTTGAAAGTCTGGAAATCTCGGCTTTTTGAATGGCTGACCTCGATCTGTACCACAAGTGAATAGGGCAAGAACTTGGCCTGCGATCGAGCTCGGCCGGCGCCGTCCTGGTGGAGCTCCTAGTGCATGACGGAAATTGGTTCGTCTCTTTTCACGTCCCGCCAATTGGCAAAGCTGACTACCTCTCAGCTACACAATACTCTAGGTACTAGATCACCTACATCCACGTCGAGCCGATGGCATTTAGTTAAAGAGAAAGTTGTGAGGTAGACGCTCGACGACGTCGGGCTGCAGCTCTGTCGACGTCGAAAACTTGTCGACTTACCGGCGCCTCAACATCTGAAACATCACCTCGTATCACTTTTTGAGATCTTAAGGCCGTAGCGGATCTCTGGATCAAATGCAGGAGAGTCTGTGGGGATTCAAACTTTGAGGTGCGCCTGCTTCTCCAGCCGAACTCCCTGGTGGCCAGACTCAGGTGGTTGGGACGATGTTGACCCTCTCTTCGGCTTTCAATCGATCGCTCTATTAATGTCATCCATTCGTTGCTTCGCTCTCGTGACCGACCTCGAAAAGCTACCGTACCGAACTGCAGCGTGCTGCAAGTTTTTCTCTACGTACTTACTTATGAACCCACTTGACCAACCCACTTCAACAGTCTCACAAAATTCCGCTTCTCCGCCTTCTCCGTGTACTTGTCTACTTATCCAAAAGTGGGCGAGCGCTTTGTGGGGTGATCGGAGCTACTGAACTGCCGGCCAATCTCCGCCAATCCTCCGTACTTATCCTCCGCATCCTCATCAGCAAGAATGAGTCTTTGTCAGCTCAGATATTGTACCGATGAGGCACACAAACATTTGAATTTCCCTTGATAAGGCGAACGCCTCTGACGCCCTCGACGCTCATTCGTTCCTTTCCACTCTCAAGCTCTAATTCACAACACACATGTCACACCTCAAGATTACCCGTGCCGAAATGAAGGCCAAAGCCACCTCTTTTCGCGCCTGGGAGGTCCCTAAGACTGATTCTGCGTGAGTCCACTGACCACTAGAGTCCTTCCCGGAGTTTTGGCTTGGGTACTTACGGTATGACCTGACCCATAGATTCGCTCCCGATGGCGTTGTAGGTTACTCAAAGGTGTGAGTGTGAAAGACTGTGTTGATGAGGACCTTCATTGTAACAGTGGAGTAACGCCGACAGTGAGGCTGAGTGCTATTTCTCGAGCCTTCGTTATTGCTGATGAAGTCTGAAGTGGAGCCCACTCCGCCTGAGGAGTACGTTCGAGTCAGCTCAGGCAGTGATAGTAGCAATATTAATAATCAGCGTCTGTGTCACTCCAGGTGGACCTGGACAACAGTCACGTTCGCCGCCTACTGGGTGAGTGTGCCGCTCGAATGATTTCCTGGACGAACGACTGATCTCGATCGTATCGTAGGTTTCGGATCTCGTTCAAGGATCCTCCTGGAGTGCTGTCGCATCGCTTTTTTCTTGTACACACTTCTGGATTTCACGGCGGGGACCGGTGCTTACCAAATGCTGGTTTCAGTGGGATTGACATGGTGGGAAGCGTTGCTCGCGATTTTCTCCGTGGGTGTTCCCGTTCGTCTTAAGTCTTCTGAAAGCTCAAGTGCTATTGACGATCTACAGGGAGGCGTCTTTCTGTAGGTCTTCCTCACGCCCTCCGGGTTGGCGACGGTGGCAAAGACGACAAAGCTATGTGTGTAGGACTGACGCCGTTCACTTCAGCTGCATTGTAATCAGTGCAAATGGAATCATAGGTATACAAATAATCTGAACTTTTAATAGCACCCACAGAGCTAATCATTGACATTAGGCGCCAAACTTCACACCCCATTTGCTATCACTTGCCGTGCTGCTTATGGATACCAATTCAGGTGCGAGATATTTTCCTTTCCAACCCCAGTGGTGCCACCTCTTCGTGCTGGACTAACCACATTTCGCACATTTTTACAGCAAGTTCTGTGTAGTCAGTCGAATGGTAAGGGGTAATTTTCCTCTGAACGATGCAGGCTCTTCACTAATTGCCTCGATTCCTAGGTCATTGCCTGGTATGCTCCTGAAGAACCTGCTCGCGCCTGCTTCGTGCTGACATCCACTCAGGTTTTGGTTCTCAATCCAAACCTACACGGGAGGACTTGGGATCACACAAATGATCATTGCGTGCTGGCCTTCGTACCGGTGCGCGTCTCGCCTCCCGTAACGCACTCGGAAACCCTAGGCTAACGTGATTTCCCCTCAATTCCTCGCTGGATAGTAACTTTCCAAATCACCTGCCGGAGAGTGCTGGCGTCACTTCGCAAGAGTTCCTGTCTTTGTGCGTCGGCCTCCGCCGCATTGCCGGAAAAACCAAGTCACTTATTGACACCCTCTTGCTGCAGCTTCCTCTTCTGGATCATTCAGTTTCCTTTTTGCCTTATTCACCCTCGCAAACTTCGACCCATCTTTTTGGCCAAAGGTATCATACTCCCCATCGTTGCGCTTGGGTATGTCTTTGTCACTTGAGTCTACCGTTCCCATGATTCTAATCAATCTGCCCAAATTAGAACGATGGCCTGGGTGCGCAATGGCAGAGAACCTGAACTACCAAGGAATTCGAACGCTGATGAGTCGGCAATGCACAGGCAATTCACCAAGCTGGTTCACTTGCTGGACCTGCTCTCATGGCCAAAAGCACTCTTCATGGCAAGGAGGGATACATTGCTTTCATGTCAGCCGTGACTGCGCAGGTACGCTTTTGCTCTTCCAAAGTGTCTGCTTCGCCCGCCACAAACCTTACCATTCGAAAGAGCAGGCTGGAATTTGGATTCCTCTCGTACGTATATTCTGTTAACTACCATTCATCTCTCGAACCTGAAAAATGAACATGTCCACAGGGCTGCAACATTGGTGACTTCAGTCGTTACTCGAAGAAGCCTTCCTCTGCTCTCGCGCAAATCGCCATCGTCCCCGTTCTTTGGACCCTCACTTCATTGTTTGGGGGAATTGCAACATGCTGCCTGTTGGCCACGACTGGTCAAATTCTCTACACTCCATTTCAGATCACTGATCTCTGGCAAGGAACTCACGTTGGGCGTTTCTTCGCTTTTGTTTGCTCGGCTGCGTTAGTCATCATTCCCTAACTTTGATTCTCCCTCCGCTGCTATCAGAAACTGACATCTGCATACAGATGGGTGCTCGGCTACATTGGATTGAACAGTGAGCTCAGCTCATCCAGGGCGGAGGATTTGAATCTGACGGAATTTTTTTCTTCAGTAACGGCCAACAGCATCTCCGCCTCAAACGACATCACTACTCTGTTCCCGAGGCAAGCCATCATGATTCCTTGCCGTTGAGGATTCGAACCAATCTGACTTCTTGAATTGCAGGTGGATGTAAGTCGATTTGCACGAAGCTGCCCAAAGGACCTCTTGCTAACTCGATATTTTGCAGTACCATTTTCCGAGGACAGATGATCTCGGTGACCGTCGGTGTTTTTGCTTTTGCTCCCTGGAAGGTTCTCTCCTCTGCGAGCTCCATCGTCAGTTTCGCTGGAAGTTGTAAGCTACCGCGCCCTCCTACAACTTAGCCGAGAAGCTCATATATATGATTCCTACAGATTCGATTGTCCTTGCCCCTATCGCCTCCATTCTGGCTGCCGACTACTGGCTCGTCAAAAAAGGTAAAATCGACGTCCCCGCTCTTTACGACCCGAAAGGAATTTGTAAGTCGATTTCGCGCTCGACATGCGAAGCCGAAGCTGAGTTTACATCTTGAAGACTACTACAAATATGGGACAAACTGGCGAGCAGTGGTTGGATTACTCTTCGGTATCGTCCCCAACATTCCTGTGAGCACCAAATTGTATCCTTTGGGCGTGCAATTATTGAAACGTGCGCCTAGGGAATGGGACACGCTCTCTCCAGCAATTTCGAGAGTACGTCTCCTTCTGACTTTCGAGCTTGTAAATGCTGATCTCCATCTTTTCCTAAGTCGGTGGAGCCGAATACATCTATGCTTCTGGAGTGTGCTGGGGAGGTAAGGCCCAATTCATCGCCGCTCACTTTTCAAGGTTACCTCTGACCCAACTACCCCTGAAGTCCTCGTTGGGGGCGCCGTGTACACCGTTTCATCTTGGCTCTTCCCGGATCACAGGTCTAGCATCGCAGAGGCCGTATACGCTCACGAGGTAATCGCTGAACGTACCGCTATGATGGGACACATTAGCGCGGTAGGCTCAGAGGACGATACGTCCGAGAAAGACAAGGAGGTAGCGTCCGCCTATGTTGTAGAAGTTTGAATTCCCCCTGATATATGATTAGGACCCTCGCACTATACTGGTACCTTGTCGTTGTTGAAGTAGGTCGTCGCTCGTCCGCGGATCGAGTTCCGAAGAGAAATTCTTCCCGTACGTGAGCTCAAACTTGCTCCAACTATTATTTGTCCCCATCGTGAAACTTTGAACTTTATGGATTTCTTGATGTTCGGACTGTCTCGGTACAGCCAAATTTTGAGACAGAATGATACCGAAAGCTAGCCCCTTAAGGCTTGTTTGCCTCGAGCCAACCAGCAGCACTCCCGCGCCTACTGTTTGAGGCAACGAACTCGTGTTTCGGAAACGCGTGGCGTCAAACGCTATCTCGTTGAACTCTACGACAAGCACCCACTCTACTCTATCAGACGATAGCGCTTGTGGTGAGTCCCTTGTCCGCCAAACCGCGAGCGATGCTGCGCCAAGGACCCGGACTTGTGCTCAATTCTTTCTATCAACAGTGCGGTCCTCAACATCAACAGGCGTATAACGGTTACGCTGCTCAACTTATTCCTTCCGCCGAGCGCTCGTCCGCCTCAAACAGAAGCCACCCCACCGCCCGCCTTCCATCCAGCCGCGCCGCCTACCTTAGTCTACTTCACCGCAAGGATAGCATACGCGAGCCTGCACCTCGCTTCTTTGAACTTCGCATCGTTCAGGAACGAACGTTGAGACCAGCATACAGTGAGTGCTTATCGTGCGCTTTGGCTACGCCGCACTCCCGCGGTTTTGTGCGTTTGGGTGGCGACATGCGCATGCGCCGAAGAGGTGTGAAACCAGAAAGGCTGGCCGCCTGGAACTGATCTTACCTGCCAGCAAGTTCGCGATGGAGCCTGGGCCTCAGACGACTTAACAACAGTGCAGGCGGAGCTTAGTCCCGTCAACAGCGGCTGACCCTCGTTTTGCTGCAGGAACCTATTACCATGTCTTCCCCCGCACTTTCGACCTCAACAGCCGGTACCGCTCGTCACCAAGGCCCTACGCGAAACAAGTCGTCCACGAACCTAAGCTCCCACGGCTCGACAACCAACTTCCGTTCAAAACGCAACAAGTCGTCTTCATCTCTCCATGCAGTTGGACACCACGGCGTTCAATTCGCTCATCATTCAAAGAAAGGAAAGCGGTCGGGCTCGCATGGTGGAGGTGCGAGAAAGGGAGCGATCGATTTTGGTTTCACGAGCATGCCTGCCGCCGAGGACGATGCTGTAACTGGAAGTGGAGAGGAGAGCGGAGGAGAAGTGGAGGAAAGACCGACTTTGGGGGATCGGCGGGGAAGTTCGAATGGTAGCGTCGCGACCGTGCGGGAGAGGGACCGCAGACAGGACGGTAGGGTCAGGAATCGCGAGCGCGAAGCGAGCGACGAGGTCCCTACGAGCCAAAGTCAAGAAGAGCAAGAAAGGAGCAGGAGCAGAAGTAGAAGTAGGGGGCCGCCTCAAGATCGGAGCAGGAGCCGGGGCCCACCCAAGGCAGCGAAGGCATCTCACCTGCCGGTGACGAAGGCTCAGCTAGCGACGAGCTTCACATCTACCGCAAGTGACTGGGAGAGCGCTACAGATTCGCCTCTCGCCATCGGACGCACTTTGCCTTCCGTCAGTCCCGTGCAAGGAGTCTCGGGACTAGGACAAGTCATGGGGGCGGGAGACGCGCTCGTCGCAAAAGAGGAGGTCGACGAGCCTGTCGTTACTCCAAGCAAGCCTGGGAAAGCGAAGCCTCGAGCTTTCTTTGAAATCGACGACGGAGAAAATGACTCGACTCCGCCCACCCCTCCTTCAATTCCCGTCGCTCACGTCGCACCCAAGCTGGAAACCACAGTCCATGACACTCGCCGTCCCGCCAACGCTGTTCCGGCATCAGTGACCACAGTCAAACCCACCCCATTATCTCCCGCACCAGCACCAACTCCGACGATGGGAACCGTCCAACCTTCCACACCTTCCCCACCAGTGTCGCGTCAAACGACTCCCCCACCTTCGTCTGCCCGAGCCAGCGTCCATCCCTCCACTTCCGCCGTCCCGTTCCCGTCGACCTCTCCCGAAACATCCAGAAACCCGACAGCTCGTCCGCACACGAAGAGAAAGACTTCCAACGCTTCGATCATGTCGGTTTCGTCCGCTCGTTCTTTCGCGGGATCCAGCTTTGGAGGTCTCATGGGACACCCAGCGCCACCAGGACTCCGCCGATCAGCAAGTGGAGCAGTGCCGCCTAGTCTAGATCGAGTCACAGTCGTAGCAGGGGAGCAGCAGTCGTCGCCCGATCAAAAGGGTGCTCGTAGGAACGCACATCAGCGCACGGAGAGCATGACGAGCATGCGCTCCCTTCGTTCTGTAGCAGAACTTGCCCCTCCACGCAGATCTGCCACCATGGGAATTGACGGGGGGCGTGATATTGCGCAACGTCTTCGGGCTTCCAAGCTCAACCCGTCAGAGAGTTCTAGCGCTCTCGCCGCGCTTGGAAACCTCGGGGTACCATCTCGTTCAGCCACCTTTGGAGGCTCACAAACTGCGCCGTCTTCACCCTCTCGTCGACAAAGTGGCTACTTTGCGTCGCTACGAAACCTCGCCAATCTTCCTGCCTTCACACCTACGCCGTCCCCCTCCTCCTCTCTTCGACCCTCCCACGCCATGCCAACGTCACTCAACGGCTCCGGAACAAACCTTTCGAAAGGCAAGACACGCTCACCACCCAGCAAAACTCAAACTTTCCTCGTTTCGAAGTTTGTGGAGCCTCTTCCTAGCGAGACTTCACCACTCAGCGTGTCGCCTTCTCAACAGCCGGCATTCGCAGGCCTCGCTGGACGCACGCTGAGCAGTGCAAATCTCGCTGGTGCATCGATGAGCCGCACGCAACAGAAAGCCCTACTTGCTCGCGATGCTCCGTATTGGGCTACGGGTAAACCGAACGAGCATGGCAGCCATCAGTCGAATGCCGGAAAATTGTCCCGGAACGGCAGTGTAGTAGGAGAGCCACAGAAAACGCACAAATGGGCGATCGGACTTGCGAAAGAAGTTGAGAGGATTGAGAAGCAGCACGGCGCCGTCGAGAAGTGGAGGGACCCGCTAGGAGAAAGCCTAGAGCGAACCCTCGAGAAGGCTATTAAGGGAAAGGCAAAAGGTAAGCTCTCGTTTTGTTGCTTGACCATGTATTCAGCACTGATCGAAACATCTCACTTGAAGCTTGAGGGGACTCCCAATCATGAATTCATCAGGGAACCGTAATCGTCGGAAACTAGTAATATGACCAGCCTTCTGTCAAAGTCACTGTTCCATCGCTGATTATCATTATATCATACAAGCACATTGATCAGAGGTGCTCATCTTCGCTTACAGCCGGTGTCATGCAAGCCTTGCCAGCGTGAACCTCAAGTGCGCAGAGTGCCTACGGTCATCTTTCGCGACAAAGCAATGTCGTTCTTTTGGACCTTTGTGGACTTTCGTCAAGGCTGATTTAGCGCGAAACGCCATACATGTTGGTAGAAAGGGAGAGACCAAAGATGACCCCTTAAATGGCATCTCGGAGACTTCGCCGAAGTGCCTCTCCTCACCGATCTCATTTCTTCCTTTCGTCGTTCCT
The DNA here is from genome assembly GCA_035521515.1 of Phenoliferia sp. Uapishka_3. NCBI lineage: Eukaryota > Fungi > Basidiomycota > Microbotryomycetes > Kriegeriales > Kriegeriaceae > Phenoliferia > Phenoliferia sp. Uapishka_3. Next base: position 22,925 of record JASZXU010000172.1, read on the forward strand.
TTCAAATCCTCTAATCACGGCATGCCCAAGGCCATTACTCGGTTCCTACCAGCGCCCACGACTTTCATCCTTGCCGCCGTCCTTTCGGCGTTGGGACGTAGCCGAGAACTCAGTGTTGTTACGCGCCTGGTAGGCCTGTTGTTCGTCCTCAACTGGAGAGCATGGCCTGGGATTTGGCACATGAGGTTATGGGGGTGAGTCGAGACCTTTTGCCACCTGTACAGGACGGAGGGATATTATAGGCGTAGGGATGGGTATGAGATGAGAGATGGGTGGGAGATGAGTAGAGTAGAGATGAGCGCTGAGCTCGGCCCCACTCATCTCTGCCTCGTTTTTTACTGACTTAGCTCTATGACGCAGGCTGGTACCGCTGGTTCACCTCCGTATCAAGTTATTTGGACTGGAGAAAACACTGAGCATCGCACGGGATCCGTTCAAGAGGGTGGTTATCACGAAGGACTTTGTGAGCTTTGATCAGGCTGATTGGAATGGACAGTGCGTTTCCTCCACGGTCTGGCACAAAAAGTTAACGATGAAACTGAAATGAAGCCCCACAGTATGTCAAATACATCGTACGGCAAGGCGTTAGACAAGGCTCGCTTCGCATGGCTGCTCGATGTTGTCGGTCCCGCGATGGGCCCTGAAGGAATTTGGTCACCTGTGAGTGTAATCAGATGAGCCGAATTCTGGAGAGATGGGATTTTCTGACGATTCTAATAAAGCTCGGTGGCACGGCGTTCTCGTTCATCAGCGAGATTCCAATGTTGACGCCGTATTGGATTGAGGTCTCGATCGTCTCATGGGATGATAAATGGGTGAGCCGTGTATTTATATTGAATGGTTACAGCTGCAGAATGTCTGCTAATGGCGGAGATACAGGTTTACTACGCCGCTCGATTCACAACAGCTCCAAGAAGCGGCTCCAAAGAGCGCAAGCTCCATTGCGTATATCTTTGCCCTCATGATACAGCTCAATGTAGAGAGAAACCTCACACGACCTGTCACAGATTGGTCTCTCGCGCTCTTGCTTCAAGATGCGCGGATCCCGCCTGAGTATACCTCCAGCTCGCGTTCTGTCATTATCAGGCCTGGGACCCGACCACGCCAACTGGAACCGAACCTTGTCCCTTCGTTCGAAAGGAGACGGGAAAAAATGGCTGAAATATGGAGGCGCTATGGTTGCGAAGAAGAATGGACGGGAGGTCGAAGTTGTCGGGGAGCAGGGCTGGGAAGTGGATGGCATGGAGGTGTACGAAGAGAGAAGGCTGAAGGGGCTAGAGAGCTTGGGAGGGTTCCGAGATGGGAAGGGATGGGAAAACATGGGGAGGTAAGCTGAGAGGAGACGAGAGCACTCGGCAGATGTGTGGGTATCGCTGAACAGAACGGCGGATATAGGAAGTACGGCTCCGAGGGCGGGCTCAGAGAATAAAGTACACTAGGTCGGTGACAAGCTGCCAAATATCACAGCTGGAAGCAGATGCACTACGCTGTCGGACGCAGATTCCATTTCATCTCCGCTATCTCGAGGTGCTTGAACCACCTTCGCGGGACCGCGGCAGTTGTCGCAGCCGCGTACCGCGCAAGACCCCATTTACGAGGCACTTCCTTGTGCGTCCGAGCGGATATTATTATTCGTAAGCATTTACAGTACATACTATACTCGGAGTCAACGAGGTCCCCGGCTTCCTGCGATGGCTGAACCCGCGCTAGTCGCTACCTAGGTATTTCAAGCTTCGCATCGGGTATGTACAAAATCAACCCAGATACTATCTCGGTCTCTTTGTGTCCAGCCGAGATAAGAAGCTGATGCGATACTACATCCCCACAATGCCAGATTCGAGTGCCGTGGCGCAGGTGAAAAAATTTCGACGCCCCGAGCCCAGAAGAGCTCAAGAGGAAGCCTTGAAGACACAAATTATGGCGCCAAGCAAAGACATCTTCTGTTGAGGGATTCGGTACATAGCAGAGCGACAAGCTGCTACAAGCTGGATTCCTGTCGGCTGATACCGCGTTGTGCTCAGTTTCTTAGTGCGAAGAAGCGCGCCTTCTGAGCCTAGCGCACACGCGGATCCCTTTTCATTATGCAATCAATAAATGGCCACGCAATCTTCGTATCGATAGTGAGTCTCCTAGCGGGGGTCTTAGATTGTGTACATCACTCCACACCAAAATTAGATTACGAAGGCCAATCGCTGGCACCCGAGCGGGGACTACAAAGCGATGAAGTCACCGGTCTGGTCAGTATAAGTTTCCTACAAATAACCTGCAACCCTCCTTCATCAGCTTCCGCTTTCCTTATCAACCCCTTCCAACTTGCATCATGTCAGCTCTAACCCCTCGTCAAGCCTGCGAAGCGTGGGTCGAAGGTGAGTCACATCTCCTTCTTCGCAACGCCGGAGCACGAAGCTGACTCTTTCACAGTGGGCGCAACTAGGGTGCACCAAGGACCACTCGTCGCTCTAGGGAAAGGCTTCAGTAAGTCAAAGTTCGGCATCATGCCAAGGCGAGTTCGTTAACCAATATTCGCTTTACAGTGGGAGGTGTTTTCCTTTCCATGGGTGGTCTCATAGCTCTCAGTATTGGAGGTGGAGACGGGAACATGACGACGGTCTTGGGCCTCGGTCAGTCACAATTCATAGCCATGACTGTCTTTTTGCTAACGAAATGGAGGATCTAGGCCTCAACAAGTTCATTACTGCAGCTGTCTTTCCCATTGGCATCATCATGCTTGTCCTACATGGAGGAGACCTCGTGACAGGGCGTAAGTCTAACAGCGTCTATGGCTTTGCTTTTTCTAACAAGAATTCTCCTGTAGAGATGTGCATCCTCGCACTGTCTTGCTACAAGCGCCGGACCGCCCTATGGACCTATCCTGCCTTCCTTACGATTTGCTTCATTGGAAATCTCGCGGGCTCGCTTTGGGTTGCTGGACTCTTTGGATGTGAGCTCACTTTCCCAAACTCTCTCCAATTGCATGCTGACTACCTTCCCTGAAGACTACACCGCTCTGTTCTCGGTTCCAGCTGCGAAAGCTTGTGCGCAAATTTTCTTTCGCTTGATTACCGGTTTTGGCTAATGCTTTTAAATTCAGATGTTGTTACCTTTGCCGTCGGGAAGGTTAACACACCTGACTGGGGAAATGTTCTGATGCGGGGATTCGGTTGCAACTTCGTTCGTCTTTCTCTTCTTTCCGGGACTAACCTTCTCAAGCGGGAGCTGATGCTACTTGTCTCTCACAGTTGGTCTGCGTCGGGGTGTTAGCTACAAGACTTCTTCTCATTCTTAATTGACTGCTGATCTCAGTTTGATCTGCAGTTGGCAGGCAACGTTGAGCCGTGACATTATCTCAAAAATTGTTGCGCTTTGGATGCCCATTTTCCTCTTTGTCGCATTGGCGTACGACCACGTCGTAAGTTATATTCCTACACTTTAGTGGAGCAAAACTTAACACAAAGGGCTCCTCAGGTCGCCAACATGCTCTTCATTCCCCTCGCGCTCATGCTTGGAAACGACGGAGCGTTTTCCACCGGCAAATGTACGTCTACCTGTCTCGCCCCCTTCAGCTCCTTGAAGCTCAATTGACGATGGTTTTCCATTCCATTCAGATATTTGGAAGAGCATGATTCCATCCTTCATTGGCAACTTATTCGGTGCCGTGTTCCTCGCCATGCCCCTCATCTGTTCGTTCCAGCGCACTCTCGCGAGCTCATAAGCTTACATCTTCCTTCCAGACTTCCACTTGAGTGACGCTGGATCCAGGATGCCCAACCCACCGGTTTCAATTGTCCCATCTGTCGAAAGTGACATGGAAGCCGGCGGCTCTCACCATTCGAGTGGCTCCGAGACGAACGTCAGCCAGTTTCAGCACCCGTCACAGAACTACAAAGTCGAGGGCTGAGATTCGTAGCAGTGAACCTATAATGGATGTACATAGAACGAATCAAATAAAGTTAAACACCCTGTCAAAATTAGAACTGTGAAAATGTATTCTAGTGATTAATGAACGTGCCTCCCTTTCAGCGGAATGGGTGAGTTTGTCTTTGAGAGCGACCCGTAGAGAGCTGCACAATTCGACTTTTCAGTCTCGAGAGTCCGTTCGAATAGGTTTTGAGTAATCTCTTTTAAGACAACATTGACTTGAGCCGTCCGAGTTGTTCTCCCATAACAACTTCGCGAAACACAAGATTCCCAGCAAGGTGTTCACCACAAATCCTAGCACTCACTTCAAAAACCTACTACTTCAAGCTTCAAGACTGACGAGGTGCTTTATCCCAAGCCTCCAACGGCCAAGTCTCCTTCTCCGCCGCCTTCAACCCGACCCATTTCCTCTCCAGCGCTTCTCCATGATTCAACGCAAACTCCTCATTCCTCACCCACATCCTCAACAAATGTCTCCTACGAAGCAACATGAACCCACGCGTCAGTTTCAACGACACATCAAATACTTAAATCGCGAAAAGCTCACGTATGTTCCGCAGAATCCTCGCTCGACGTCCTCGCATGAAAGATGAGAAGATTGTTCGCGTACTCCAAGTCACCTGGTTGGAGGTCGATATCCAACGCGTGTGATTCGGCGGTAAAGTGGAGAGCATCGAGAGCTACGTGCTGCTCTTTGGTGATGGGAGGGATGCCTTCGGGAACTGGGATGTCAGATCAGCCCATTTTTCTTGTATGGGAAACGAAAGGCTGGAATGGCGGAAGCTGAGAAACGAACCAGATTGGTCTTCGAAGAAGGGAAAGAAGCCGCGGCGACCGTATTGAACGATGATCTTGCCGTCGACGTGATGAAGAAGTGGGCCGGGAACAGGGTCGCTTTCAGACGCGAGATTCAGCAAAAAGACCAAGGAGATGAACGAGAGCGCTCACTATCTATTCGTCCATTTCCCCGCAAGAGTCCTCAAAATATCCCTCCTCTCCTTCGCAAAAGTATTGTACACCTGGCCTTGACTTGCCAACTGCGAAATACCACCCTTCGCCGCTCGATCGAGGGTGAATAATCCAATGATGTCCCCGGAATCAGTGTGGAATACCTGATTCCCAGCAGTCTGGCCTTTGACTACGATAGCGGGCCTCTCTCCTGGATCGAGAGAGGTAAGGTCCCTCAAGTGGGCGATGGCTGCTGAAGGTCCTTGACGGAGACGCGTGGGACCTATGTAAGAGGAGATTCCGGCAAAGGCGATTATTTGGGACTGTAGAGACATTTGCGGAAAATGTTTAGAAGTTGGAGATGTGCGGAGGGGGTAAGGGAGGAAAGACGAACCTTGCGATCGTAGTTTGCGACTGGAAAACCGCGGAAGACTCGAATACCGATACCGCGATGGAGATCGATGACGGCTTGGTCGAGGACGGGTTTCAGAACGGTGAGAGGGAAAGTTTCCTTCGAGATTGAAGAAAAGGGGAGGTCGAGAGAAAGAAAGTGGGTGATGGCGTTGTCGATGTCTGCGATTTCTTCAGCGGTGAAGTTGTGTAGCCAAAGTTCCGCTGAAGCCGCCCAGGACCATCAATCCCAATTCAAACGAAAGCAAACCAAGGACGGAGCCACTCACGTTTTTTCGCGAGCTCCCTTCCCTCCCAAACATGCAGTCCCTCAGTCACTTCCGGAAAGCCCTCAGGGAGAGGGTCGTCCTCAGGTTTAACATAAGCCTTTTGATCATCAGCCCAAAGTTTCTCCGAGGGTTCGTAGTCAGTCTCAAAGATTGCTTTCTTGATCTCGTCCGCCTTGACGATAGGAGTCGTGGTGGAGGCGGGGAATAAATTGATTGGAGCCGCTGGGGTTTCGGTGGAGAGCTTGGAGAAGGAGGAGGAGAGAGGGTCGAGAGAGGTGGGGAGGGGAGTGGTGTGGAGTGCTGCCATGATGGAATTGAAGTTTGTTACGGTTGGAGCTTGGAGGAAGGAGAGGAGGATGGATGGGTGGGGCGATTATGGGTAGGCCGATTAGGCGGTACGCAATTATGGCGCAACCAGACGTTTTTCGGAGAAGATTACAGACTGTCAAACTTGATTCGGTCAGCGATGTGGGGGAGAGATTGTGTCTAAGTAGAGATAGTTACGAAATGTGGAGGGCGGAAGTCGTCATTTGACGTTGAGCCTTGCGCAAGATGGCGATTCCAGCGATTCGTGGGGGTGCGCCTTGCCGCGATTTCCGACGTAGGATTAGCAAGAGAGTAGTAGTGAGAACTCGGGAGAATATTTGTAGCAAAGCTTCGTGGGAGCCCGAAAAGCTTGTGTCGAAAGTGGGTTAGCGTTGTTTCGAACTGAGGCAAGTAGAACACATACCACTTGTGTTCTTGTTTTATCGAAGTTGATTCCTTTCCTGCGAGAGGTAGGTGTAAGGGAGCGGTGAGAGGTATAGGTGGTTGGGAGAAGTGCAGAGATAAGTCGGGACAGAAGAGATGTCGGAGAGGAGCTTTTTGCCGGAAACTTTCTTGTGCCCAAAAAAGTCTTTCACTTAGCAAGCTCTACTGCAGTCTGTTTGACCAGATTTCAGAACGAAGAAATCGTAAGTTGTTCGAGACGCAAAAGAAGTTTGAAAAACAAACAGGAGAGTCGACGCACAAAGTATCGTGGTCCTGTCCGACCTGAACTCGAGTGGGTTTGCCAATCGAGTACGTCGAGAAGCCTTTCCCGCTCTTCATCATCTCTTTGATGTTCGTACTCGGCTTCCCGTCCTCTCAAAGCAGCTGTACATCCGCACAGTGTCCTTTCTCGACGGTTTCGTATTCCACGATCTGTTCTACGTCGAGGAGAGCTTCGCGAGGTTGCTGACAAACGTGCGATGGTTGAACTTTGTCTGTGGTCTCGTGTAAGCTGTTGTTGTCTCCCCTGAGTTTGTTCCCTTAACTCTGGAGTGCAATTTTGGTAAGCCGCGACGGACGAGCGAAGATGGCGTCACGTTAAAATGGTCGGGGAAACGGATGGTCCAGCCGTAGTAACTGTTACGTGGTATGTTTCTCTTTTACAGTCTCTCGAGTTTTAGGTATACCGTCCTGAGTGAGATGGACAGTCGTCAGCCGCCATCAGCGCCTGCACCGGACCGAAACTCACCATGATCCACTCCAGACCTTCCGCTCTCTCTTGCCCATCCAGCCTTGATCTTTAAAATCTCACCACTTCAAATGCACCGAGGCGATCCAGGAACGGATATGACAAAGTAGCGCTTGGGCATTGAGCGAGAGCAGAAGAGGTGATCGTGTGACACTGGACAGTAATGACGACGGCGACTTCAAAAGCTTTTGCTGCGTTGAAGTCAAGAGTTGAAGAAGTAACGATGTGGGCACCTAAGTGGGAGGTTCATTGAAAGCTGTTTTAGGACTGGCGAAGGGTTGTGGATGAAAGTGGGGCAAAGCAGAGGGCGTTGATGGGTCGTTTCAGGGTCGTTTTAGCGGGTTGGAAAGGCTAAAGAGTCGGCCTGACGAGAAGATTCAATCTAAATTGTCAAAGTCGATTGAGTCGAGTGTCTTAAGGTGCGCGCGTTGTCGATTGAGTTGAAGGTATTGCCTCGCCCCAGTCGTGACTTTGGCTCGAAAATCGACCTTCTCTCGTTCTCGCACTCTCCACACCCCCGCTTCACACCCCTCTTTCTCTTGTATCAACTACTACTCACTACACCACTCTCTCATCTCTGCTAGCCTGTAGGCTGCCTATTCTAAATGGGCACGCCGTCCTCGTCCACTGGCTCGGCAGGGCGAAGGACTTCAGGCGGTCCAACTTCAGCTGTAGCCGCGCAATCTCAACTCGCTTCAGTTGGTTTCCCCTTCAATGGTGGAAGTCTTTTGGCTACTCAGGTAAGTTGGGGTGGTTTGAATAGAGGGGAAAGGGCGAAGAACTGACTTGGGTCTTGTGTGTGTTTCGCTTTGGCAGGATTATGAGGCTCTCGCGGCGAGACTTTCCGATCCTCAAGTCGGTAAGTCTCTTACTTGTCTTTGGGCTGGGGGGCTTGAGCGACAGGCGTGCGGTTATTCGGGGGCGTATGGCCAGCCGCTCGCCGCATGTCGAGGCGCGATCAAATGGCAGGGATTGCGATGTCGAGTACTTTTCTCGTCTTCACCAGTGGATAGAGACGGTATATTTCACCTCAAGGCCGAAGACCTGGGCTGCAAAGCGTTCTTGAACAGCGCGGTCGCTCGAATCACATCACCAACCTCTCTCTGTTGTTTGCTCCTCCACATCTCGCCTTTCTTCGCGCGTTTCTACCTGCTCCACATCCTTCTCGTTTTAAAACTCGATTAACTAATTGACACACACTTGTGCACCCTCCACAGACATCAAAGATAAAATCAAGATCGCTCACGAACTCCGCGAATCAATCGACATCTTTCAACGCGATTTAGAGCCCAACAAGCTCTTTGAAATCCTCCTCCCATGTTTCATCGACATTCTCAAATCTGGTAAACCAACCCTCACGAACGGTTCCACCGAAAACGTGAGCCTTCTTCTCCGCGCGCGACTGCCCCTGCTTCCCTAAGCTAACACCACTCCACCTCCAGCGTCTCCGGCACAACATATTCCAAATCCTCCATCGCCTACCCCACGTCGAACAACTGCGCCCCCACACCGGTCCCTTGATGACCCTCCTCCTTTCCCTCCTCCGAACCGAAAATGAGGACAACGCCGTCCTCTGCATGAAGATAATAATCGACCTCCATCGTACCTATTCCCGACCTCTAGCCGTCCCACCAAATCCAGATGGTACTCCCGCTCCAGAAGCTCCTCCATCAGTAATCGAAGCTAGCGTCGATGAATTTTTGGAGATAGTAGCGGAATTGTTTGGGAATATGGGCGCTGTGGTGGAGGAGACTTTTAGTGGGACGGGGTCGGCGAGTGAGAGAGATAGTGCGATGAGTCCTGCCGCTGGGTTGGAGGAAGGTGCACCGACGGGACCGCAACAGGTTCTTGCGCCGGTCGTGTTGGCGCCCGCGATGAAGTCTTTTAAGTTACTCCAGGATTGTCCGGCGGCGATTGTGTTTATTTTTCAGACTTATAGAAGTATGGTGAATAAGGCGATACAGGTTTTTGTTCCGTTGGTGTTTGAGGTGAGTGGGGGAGTGGGGCGAATGATCGGAGGTCGGAACACTGACTGTTTTATTACTTTGGATGGCAGTTCCTTCAACTACAAGCTGCTCCACAGGCGAGGAAGCATGCGTCTATGGAAGCTGGAAAGTCGTGGGTGGGCATGTGTATGGAGATCCCGAAGTCGAAGCGAGCTGCTTTCCAGGATATGGTCATGGCTCAGACGAAGGTGAGCTTTCGATTTGAGAATCCGGGTTCAAGAAATGCAGCTGATATTGATTGAGATGGTAGACCATGTCTTTCCTCGCCTACATCCTCCGCGTCAACGCTCAAGCACTCGCAACCTACCTCAACGTCCTCCCTGAAATCGCCGTTCGACTCATGAAGGATTGTCCTTCAGATGCTGTGGCGATGAAGCGGGTATGTTTCCATTTTTCTTCTCGAATGAAACGATTTGGCTCACCGCAATCTCCGGATTTGTAGGACCTGCTCGTCGCGACTCGACACATCCTCCAGAGCGAACTTCGCTCAGCTTTTCTCGGTCAGATCGACACGCTTCTTGACGATCACGTTCTCGTTGGAAATGGAGTGACGGGCTACGAGAACCTTCGGTAGCTTTTTCTTATTTTGGTTCCTTTTTTCAGCGACGCTAATCCTTCGCCGTATCCCCACAGTCCCCTTGCCTACTCCATGCTCGCCGACCTAATCCACCACGTCCGAGCCGAACTTTCCCTCTCCCAACTCGCCCGAATCGTGCACGTCTACTCCGCAAACGTGCACGACCCAACCCTCGGCGCCGCCATCCAAACAATGTGTTCCAAGCTCCTGCTCAACCTCATCGACCCAATCTCCTCCAAAGGCGCCGCCGAAGGACCCGCCGAAGCCGGCCGAGTCTTAGAAAGGATCTTGATTGCATTCGTGAGTAAGATGGAGGGGATGGCGGAAGTTAGGGATGAGTGGGCCAAATGGGCGAAAGTTAGGGAACCGTTGAGTGTTGTTATGAAGGGGATTAAGAAGAGGTCGGAGGAGAAGAAGGAGAGGGAGAAGAGTAGGGGGAAGGGGAAAGGG
>JASZXU010000173.1:1015-32946 GCA_035521515.1 Phenoliferia sp. Uapishka_3
ACTCTCACCCCACCGTCGCCGCCTCCCCCTCCTCCCACTCAAAATCACATCATCCCAGCTCCCGGTCCTGTCAAGTCCCAGAAGCAGGTGCTTTTCCCCGCTATTCAACTCCTTGTTCGGTCTGAACTTGCTGACTTTGCTATTCCATCACCCTTTTGTATTGCTCACCCGGCAGACCGCCCATTCTAAGGTATGTGCCCCGTCTCATCAGCATCTCCGCCCCCACTGCTTCTCTCACCTCTCATCTAACTTCTCTCTCTCTCCTTGTAGTATGCCCTCCCCGAAACTTCCACCATCAAAAGCACGAACCCCGCCAACAAGGCTCTCGCTGCGACCCTCACTGCTCGCCAACACACCAATCTCCCTCTCCCCGCCGGCGCTGTTCCTGTTGAGCACCTTGCATTCGGCGCTCAGGCTAATGATCCGCAGGTCGAGAAGGAGCTCGCACGCAAGGCTCTCAAGGCCAAGAATGACAAGGCGTCGAAGGCCAAGAGGAACCTCCTCAGTACTGCCGCTAAGGGTCTAGCGGGCAAGGAGGTGCCTTTCTGATCGCACCTTATCTGAACTCAAACTCACTCCTCCCACTTCCACAGAACTGCCCCGCTCCTCTCGCGCAAACCCGTCCCACGCCGCCATCCAAGATCGCCGCCGTCTCCTTCTCCAAGGGTACCGCCACACCGTCCGCCAAGGTCGCAGCCGTCTCGAAGACCGTCTCGAAAGCGACAGCAACACCTTCCGTAGCTCCGGCAGCCCCGAAACCCCGAGGACGCCCCAAGAAGCTGGTTGTGACTCCAGCAACAGCCGCCGTCTCTAAGGTCCGCACAGTCGCGCCCCCTCCTGCCAAATCACCGTCGAAGCGTCCCCGGACCCGCGGCACGCAAGCTGAACAGGAGTCTACTCGTTCTTCCAACCGTCGCCGGCAGACATAACACCTGGTCAGTATTCGCTGTTTCCAAAGGAAATCCCGCCTTGCTAACGTCCCCTCCTACTGTGCAGACACAGCGACCCTCCCGTCGTTATTCTTGGTGAGGTTTCTAATTTGTTCACTTCTCCGCGTCTCGCTTATTCACCCGTGCCTCCCTCCCTCCAGACCCTCCCTTACCCTGTCTTCGTCGCCTCCAGCCTACCGGATTGTGCGACCCGGACACGGTCCATCTTCCCGCCACCTTCCCCACCTTCCAAGTTGTTCTCCCCCATTCCTCTATTTATCGTATCCTATAGTGTCTATCGCGACCCCAATCTGTAATGCACGTTCGCCCAAGCGATCTTTTTCAACAGATTCTTCATTGCCCACTATTATTACGGTTGAATTCGGTCGAGAATTAAAGGCGCCCAATCAAATCTGCACCTCCCGTCGCCAAGGGCCGGCGCAGGGCCGCCACGTCGGATTCGCCGGCCCTTTCGCGGCCCTGTCGCCCTCCTTCAAAAAAACGGTTTCGCCGACCCTCCGCCGGCCCTGCCGACCCCGCGCCGCTCCTTTTGCCGGCCCTAACTTGCCACAGGGCTTTGACCGCGACGCGTGTCGCGTCTTCATCCTCAAAAGTATAGACGCGAGGGCAGTAGCGTCTCCTCGACGCAGAGTTGAGAACTCGTTCTCCGCTCAATTCATCCTGCGTGCCGTAAGATGTGCGCTCACGATGATACCGAGGCGCAAGTTGAGCTCCGACGGACTCACGATGATACCGAAGCGCCAGTTGAGCTCCGACGAAAACTACACTTTGGGTTGCAGGACTATAATGCTGAGCGATATTGAACAAATCAAAAACAAGCAAAGAAATGTAGCAGGGTACGACATAGTAAGAGGGGTGGTGATGGTAGTAAGATACGTGGGAGAAGTTGCGAAAGAAAGTGTCGGAAAGTCGGGGAGGGCTAGTAGCCTCTCAACTCAAAGGAAGATGGGCGAGACCGTACGGAACCAAGGCGTCCGCACGTCCTGTCCGCCACAGATGCTCAACACTCGCAACCCATTGTCAATTTTTCGAAGTGCGGTGGCGGGAGGGTCCCAAGCGACGCAAGGAGGGAGGCCAACAATCGCTGCTCTGCCTGGGATGACTCGTGAAGCGATAGCCTCCTGTACGGATCGTTGCATCCGGTAAAGTGTCTGCGTAAAGAGACTGAGGACGGATTTTGAGAGCGACGGGAGGCGGGAGATGGTGGTCGCGTGCGGGGATTGCGGGGAGGGGAAATCGAGGGTGAGCAGGGCGTCAAGTGTTGGGAGGAAGGAGAGAGGCTGAGTGGAGTCGGCGTTTAACTGTAGCACCCATTGCTCGGGTGTTTCGGCATTCCAGAGAGGTTCGGAAGCGGGGAGCTCGACGTCCATCGTTGTGATGTCGATGAGGGCGGGACTGTCGTGATCGTTGCTCATGCTCAGGTCGAGAAGCATCGTGAACATGATGAGCCTGAATGGTATGTATCCATCAGTAGCTGCTCGTCAATAAAACCCGATAGAGTTGACCGTACCTCTTAATCGACTCGTTCTGGGCCCACGCCGCCCACTCGGTGTACAAATCGGTGGCCTTGGGTTCGGAACCGGCCGATGGGACACGCCACCCTCGTTCTCGTACGATTTGAGGGAAGTTTGCAGCTTTGAAAGCCTGTCAATGATGAAGACGAGATTTGTTAGGACTACCCTCCCAGGTCATGTTGCGAGGGACGTCGGGCGTACCATGATCAAAGTAGCATGAGCTTTCGCAGAAAAGTCTTCCTCTGAAAAAGGGAGAAATGTCAGCCAGATTATCGACTTCAATTACGGGCATGGACACACCTTCTGGTGACCGCAAGTGCAAGGAGCAAGCGTTGTAGATGATGAAGGCTTGGAATGCTGAGAGCTGCTCCTCATACGTGAAGTCCAAGTCCTCGAGATGGGTGATTGCGAAAAGACGCTTGGCGTGACAGAAGTCTTCATGAAAATGGCGCCCTCCGTGTTCGTATCCAGCACCTCCAACGGCGAGAGCGAAAGACAGCGGAGAGAGCATCTCTCCTTGCTCGAACATGGTGCCCCGGTGAACTAGCGGAATCACGGGGAGGAGGTACTGAACGGCTAGTGAAGCCCAACGGGAAAGTCGTGGAAGGGGAGGGACGGTTTCAGCTGTGCACGGTTGAGAGGTCAGCCGGTTGCCAAAAACAGGGGAACGTCATCACGCTGGCGTACGAGTTCGCACTCCAATGCAGAAACGCTGGGTAGTCGGGCTGATAACGAAAAATCAGTGAAATGCTTCACTTTTGCCAGAATGTAGACGTACAAGAATCGCGCTCGGCACTTCTCGGTGATCTGAGCTTGTCCGTTCCTGCAGGAGAGCACCCGATCAGTCGACGCTTCCTCTCGCGAAGTCACCAAGCCCCTACCATTTCCCCAACGTTGAGATGCCCCCACCTCCTTCCGCTTCTTGCCAGTCCTGCGCAGTCCCCAGGTCTAGCGTGACGCGTACATTGAAGACAATGTATCGTCCGCCCTTGCCATTTGACGCCTCCATCCTCGCATCGGCGACAAACATACCTGGATCTGCGCCAATATTGCAGCTGTCCACAAGTAGGCGGAGGTCGACATCGGGAAGGGAGGAGGGGAAGAAGCCGTATTTGGTAAGGTCCTCCAAGGGGTGGAGTCCTTCGTCGGGCGGTGTCAGGGGAAGATGCCAATTGTTGGGGGAAGTAACGGCCTGGCTGGGGTTACTATAGCTTTTGTTGAAGGTGTCGAAGCCGATCGAGAGTCCGGGTCCATCGTTGAAGGTACGTTTCAGCGTGGGACGTGCATGATTCGTTGCGCCTGTCCCGGGCAAGGACTCGGCGGACGCGGGCTCGCGGTCTAGCTCAACGATCCTCCTGTCGTCGTCGAAGGAGGTATTTGAGCTGCCGGCAGAAGTGGTGCGGTAGGTGGGTAGTCGGCCTGCAATGTTGGGAGGCCGAACGGCGGGTACATGATAAGTGCTTGGAATGAGGGGTGGTGTTTTTAGTGGTGGCGACTGGCTGGTGCGGATTGGTACAGGCTCCCTGTGGTGCAAGACTGGATCAGCTTCTGCCCCTTCTCTAGTTCCTCTTCTGTCCGGCCTGGGCGTACGTGTGAGTTGTGTCGGTACCGAGGTCTGGAGGTGCGGATCAAAGTTCAGCTTGGTGAGACAGGATGTCATGACTAAGGGAGGGAGGGAAGGACGACGCACGCTTTCGCTTCATATGGCGTACTGCATACTCACGCCGTGAAAAGATGCGATTGCACTGCGTCGAGTGGGAGCGGTGTCAGCAGCACGTCGGACTCAAGGGCGGGAGAGTGGCGCGGGAAAGAAGTGCCCCTCACCTCGGGGCATGTGTGCGCCTCACGCGAAGGCGGCTTCTTCCCTGGAACTCCAGTAGTCGCGGGCATCGGATAGAAGAGGTGCTGGTGCCAAGTGGTGGATGAGACGCGTGGGGGGCGGAATGGGAGGAATGGGCGTCGAGGATGGAGAGACAAGTCGGCAAGCGGCGTGAGGTCCGTGAGCTACGAAACCCGGGGGAGAACCGGCAAGTCTCGCGTAAATCTATAAGGTCCTTTTAGGATGGTTTTTGTTATGTAATGAAGAGCACCAGGTCCAGAGATCGTAGAGGAAGAACCGTTAATTTGACCCGGGCGAGATGGTTTCGGATGATAACGCCGGTGTGGTGCCTAGATCCTATCTCCCTCAGAAGGAGTGCGCCGAAAAATATATCAAGTCAAGGTCCGTCATCAAGGGGGTTTCGTCCGATACGGTAGGTGAGGAAAGGAACGAAGTCAGCCGCAAGACAGCCGAGATGATGTTCCCTTGTGAACCGGGACGACCCCACCTCTTCGAAACTTGTCGAGACTCGATTCACGTCGATATCCACCGATGAGAAGGGAAAATACGAAGCTGGACAGTGATTTCCCGGTGATTATCGTGGTGATCAGATCCTATACATCAAGGTGATTCAAGGAGTCGACGAGCGGCACATGGGCGACAACAAGACGACACCTCGCGGTGATGGGTAGTGTGGCAAGGTGCGGGTACAGCTTGGTGGCTTTCAATAGTATGCTGGCCAGTTTGTATTGACAAAGTATCGGAGAGAACTTCAAAAGCTTCAACGGTGCATCCTTGTAACCCGATCCACATTGAACACGGTCGAAATGAGTCCCACGTGCGAGAAAGCCTATTGTGTAAGAAATCGGTAAAATACCGGGTGGGAATCAGCATGGGGAGAAAATCTTGAACACTAAATAGGCTTCTGACCTGAGGAAAGTTTCCAAGCGGCCTAGAGAAGGACAAATGCAATCAGCAACAGCTTCGGGCTCTTCGCGACCTTGAGTATCGCAGGCTAGGCGACTTACTCTCCGCCCTTCGAAATTTCCTCGCTCAACAGATCAAGGTGGTTTGAGTATCCTGTATTTAATCTTTGTGAGTACTGCAGATTCTGCGCTTTGATGAGACAAAACGAACCCATGAAGTCCTCCAACATCCCGACAGCCTTCGACAAGAGAGCCTTATCATATTCCCCAGCCCTTGCCAAAGACTCGATGAGCCAAAGAGTGCACATCGAAAAAGCGCCCTCTTCTGTTGAGTTTTGAAACGGTGAGTGAGAGCTGAGGCAGAGTAAGAAATGTTTCAGTACCTCCTCCTCCTGTCCCGTCGTCAACTTTATCTGTTTTCGACGCTGGTTAGTCTATCTACGGCCCTGCTTCCAAAATCGACGGACCAGTATCGTAGCGGTAGACCAGGTTATTCTCGGTCAATCCACCCATGTCTCGAGGTTTCAGGATCGCCGTCAAGGTGGACAGAAAGCGGGGATCCGCTGCGTGAGTGAAGAATCTTCGTATGAGCCAAACGAATCAAAAGTTAGCATCTCAAGTGAATAAAGAGAGATAAACGTTTGATAGCTTACGTGAGAGACATGACTCTGCACAATTTGCCAGCAGGGTGAGTGAAAGACGGGGACCTGCGAGACAGCTGGGAAAAAAAAAAGGAACGTACAAGACGCTGCTGTCGAGAAAATCGATATTCTCGTAAGACTATGGAATCGTCAACAAGAAAGTTAGTGCCGGCTTCGTCGGAAGGCAAGAGAGCGTCCCCACCTGAGCGAAGAACCCTTGCTCCTTGTTATACCCCTTCGTCTGAATTTCCTCGTAAATGTTATCGCGCACAGTAATCCAGTGAGTCCGGTTGGGACAAGGAAGGGAGCGTTTTTCAGCAAGACGAAGACCTCGGTCGATGGCGACCCAGCACATGACCCTGCGGTGGTGCGAGACGACATGAGCTGCTACTGTCGAGTGAGGAGTACATAGTCGTCAACACTCACTTGCTGTACAAAAAGTTCTGTCGCTCTCCTCGCACCTCCCAGATACTTAGATCAGGCTGGTCCCAGGCGACACAGACGAAATCGACAAGGTCGCGAACTTGCACCCTGCGAAGTCGCTGTTAGCAGGAGCACGCCGCGAGGGGCGAATGCGACGAACCAAGTATCGTAGCTCACTGACCGGGAGTACTTTTTTAGCCCCAGGAGATAGACAAAGTGAATGAACGAAAAGGCTTACAGGGCTTTGAAAGCTTTTGCGCCAAGTAGATGGCGTCAAGCAGCTCGCCGTAAATGTCAAGCTGCAGATGGTTGGCGGCGCCATTTCCGACGCGAACTGGCTTTTGTCCTTTCTGCGTTCCAAAGAGAGTTGATCAGAACTACGAGCGAAGTAAAAGTGGAATTCGACGCACGTGACCATCTAGATGCGGCAGTTCGTACTCGTCAATTTCCTTGCCTCCGTGGATTGTGTACATGATTTGGAGTCCGCCGTCCTCGTTCTTGTTTGCCATGATGTCCGACAGCCATCCCATGTACGCTACACTCGACGAGTCAGAATCAAATTCTTCTTCTGCGATAATTGTGAGAGAGGGTGCGCACCATCAGCCTCAGCGGTGAAGCCAAGTCGGAGCAGAGCGTAAATAGAGAAAGACGAGTCCCTCAACCAGGAGTATCTGGAACCGAGGTACTTTGAGCGTCTTTACCTCACCTGAAGAAGAAAGGACGGACCGGTAATCCCAGTTTCTTCCGGCGCCGTGCAAATCTTCGGGCAGCGAGAACGTGGGAGCTGCGACGATGGCACCAGTCGGAGCGAAAGTAAGAAGCTATGCAGTGATGAATCGCTCAGTCAATCTCCGAAAATCACGCCTTCCAGTTGAATGCTCACCTTGATCGCCAGGGCAGAACGCTGAACAAACTCTCGCCATCTCCCCGTGTACGTACACTGACTGAGCCACTTGAGCCAGTAGGTCGTCGTATCAACGAGAAGAGAATCAATAAATTCTTGGCTGATGGTCGGATCTTCGTCGCTAGTCCTCAATGTTGGGGTTTAGGTCAGCCCGCGAGGCGATGAGTGAAGTGTCGGATACGGACGAAACGGAAGCAGCGAGGACTTTGCGCCAGTCGCTCGCAGGCTCGCTTTTCTCCAGCTTTGCAAGTCTTGCACCTGGAGAAAGTGAGCTCTTCCGTCACTTAGCATTACATTGTAGACTAGTAGCTAACTCTCAGATTAGCTGACTCGTATTCAAGGTAATGACAAAGAGCTTTGCAAGTCTTGCACCTGGAGAAACTGACTCGTATTCAAGGTCTCCCCGTCCCCGTTTGAAACCCTTTCATGGTAGCTTCGACCCGATACTAGCTCAGTTTGCAAGACGCATAGCCACCCACACTGTCATTACAGTAGCGACAACTCGCATCCACTCGACCGCCCACGCCGCCGACTCAATCCTCACCTCCCTTTCCTTCGACTCTTATTCCACCTATTCCCCCATCCTATCCACATACGATGCCTGAGGAATACACAATCGCCCGCAAGCCTTTCGGTCCCGTCCTCACCGGCGAGGACAACTACGAGGAATTCCAACGCAATGCGGAGGATTTTCTCAGCACGAAGAGCCTCTGGGGAATCGCTTCCGGCGTCGATACGCTCGACGATTGTGTTACTAGGGCGGAGATGAAGAGCTGGAAGGAGAAGAATTCGGAGGCCATCGGTTACTACCGAGGCAACTGTTCTGAGCGCATCAAGAACAAATTCGTCGGATTGACGACCTGCGCTGGAATGGTCGCCATGACGGAGACTCTCTTCAAGCCTCGTAGTCGGGAGCAAGGACATCAAATCCTTGCCTCCATTCTCCGCTCGCAGTTTATCGACGGAGACGACTTCGAGAAGTTTGTTTTGGAGCTCGAAGGGAAGAATGACCGTTTGGCGGCCATGGGGATGGAGTGCAGCGAGGAACAACTTCTACTCGCTCTCAAAGCGTCCCTCCCACCTTCCTACGACACCACCCTCCAAGGATTCAACACTCGCTTGGACGGAACGTACGAAGATTTGCGCCGGCTTATCATGAACGACTACAAGACCAAAGTAGCCGTCGCCGCCGACGCCCGCGCCTATTACCTTCGTCAGAACGATGGTCCACCTGTCGACGCTCGAGCCTACATGATGCAGGCGCCCGCACACATCCTTCGCGCCACCGCCAACATCTACCTCTTCACCCGAGAGGATGGGAAGCTGTGCACGAACGACGGAAAGGTGGTCGATTGCAGGAAATGTGGCGCCAACCATACAGCTGTAGACTGTACGCAAGCCGCCCCCATCGACGTCCAGAACCAGAGCCGAAATGCTCCCGCCGCCGCCGCTCCTGCCTGGGCTGGCGCCGTCGCGAACGCCGTCAACGGGCACAACCACTTGCCCGGCCCGAATCACGCGAGGAACGTCCAAAAGCGTACCGCTAGGAAGATTCAGCGCGCTGCAGCCCAAGGAGATGTCGCACAACCTTTCATAGGGATGATGCGATCCGTCGGCGCCGCTACGACCAGCCGAGTCTACGCCGCCAAAGCTCAGGCGGACACTAGCGACTGGATGCTCGATTCGGGAGCGACGATCAACGGTACCCCAGTCCTGGCCGACCTTACCGCATCCTCTGTCAAGGCCCAGTACACGGGAATTGAGGGTATCAAGGGTGGAGATCTGCTGGCTGGAACGCACGTTGGGACGGTCGACTTTAAGTCGAAGGATGGACATTCGTTTCAACTAGGCGAAGTCGTTCACACGACGCAGATGTCCGACAAGATTATCTCGCTCCAACGTCTCGCCGATCGCGGCGCCGTCATCACTTTGATCAAGGACGGCGGAACGGTCCTCCTCCCGAACAAGATCTCCCTTTCGATCGCGCGCAAGAATGGCTTCTGGTGCCTTTCGAACGTAAGTGCTACCGCCGCGCTCTCACACCTTTCCACCCCCGTCTCTCCTTCCTCCCCGCCCAAAATCTCGCGCTCATCGACCCTTCCCTCATACAGGATCGTCGTGGCTAGGTCCAACGAGCGGAGGAAGGCAAATTTTGGGAGGTGGCATAAGAGATTGTGCCATCCTGGTCTGAGCACGTTCAAGCGAACGGTGCAGGGTGGTCTGTTGGATGGTCTGGAGCTGGGGGGTGAGATTCCGGAGGAACACCGTTGTGCTGGTTGTGCTGCATGCAAGGCAACCCGTCTACCCCATCAAGGCGATGCCTCGGTCCATCGAGCAACTCGCCCACTCCAATCCATCAAGATCGATCTCAGCGGCAGGACGGAACGTTCTGCGCACGGCGAAGAGTATTATATGCTCATTCGAGACGGTTATTCGCATTATCCATGGGTGTTTCTACTCAAGCAAAAGTCGGACGCTTTCCCGGTATTCGTCAAGTGGCAAAACGCGATCGAAAACAAGATACCGTTTAAAGTTGCCGAAATCCACTCCGACCAAGGCTCCGAGTTTATCAACAATCGCTGGGGACTCCATAATGCTGCAAGAGGAATCACCTCGTATGTCTCGAACGTCTATACGGCGCCAGAGAACGGTGTTGCTGAGAGAGGGAATCGGACGGAGAAGGGTCGTGCGGGAGCGGCGCTGAAGGAGTCAGGGCTCCCCTCGAAATATTGGGGATATTGCATTCAGCATGCGGTGCTGTGTGATGGTGTTCTTTACTCCGTCGCGAATCCGGCTGGGAAGTCATCGTACGAAGTCCTTTTTGGCGAACGTCCAAACGTCAAGGATTTCCGCGCTCCTGGAACGCCTGGTTGGGTCTACATCCCCGAAGCCGAACGACGAGGAAATCTCCAGGACGCGAAGGCGCAATCAGGTCGCTGCTTGGGAATGAATAAGTCGGGCGCTGGATGGGTCATGCTGATGGACGACGATCAGCGCATCCGGACGAGCTCAAACGTTGTGTTTTGGGAGAATGATTTGGAGGAAATGCCGCCTATGGTGGATATAATTTCGCCTCCCATCACCCCCCTCGTCCAACAGCCGCCAGCCATCCCTCGTTTCCGCCTTGACGCCAATCCTTTCGCGGTCCTCGACGACGATGACGGTCCGGATGATTTCAAGCCAGATGACGATTTCGACCAGCCTGCCGGACAACCTGCACCTGTACCTCCGATCAACCCCATCCCTGCTATCCAAGCACCTCCTCCTCCTCCTCCACCTATCGCTCCTCCTCCTCCTCATGTACCCGCTCCGCTACCTGCGCCTGCGGCTCCTCGTCGGAGTACTCGCACTCGTATACCGACTCTCCACCGACCTGCTGGTCCTCGACCTCAGTACCATGGTCTCACTGAAGAGGAAATCGAGTCGCTCGAATTAATCGACGAGGATGAAGATGGAATCGTCGCGGCTTACCTCGACGTCAATCCACCTGCGCCAACTCCTGCGGCTCTCAACGCCAAAGTCCGGATCGCCACAGCGATCAAGACTGCGAAAGATACGGGTATCCTCATTCCGAAAAGCTGGTCGGAGGCGATGGCCTCAAAGCAATCAGGGAAGTGGAAGGGGGGAGAGGCGAAGGAATTTGGTGGATTGCGGGAGAAGCGAGTGTTTGACATTGTCGATAGAAAAGTCGGCCAGGTGAAACCCATTCCCTGCCACTTTGTCTATGCTTTGAAGAAGGGTGATGATGGAGAGTGGATGTTTGATGGTGATGGGGAGCTTGATGGTCAGAAAGTGCGATTGGTCGCAGGGGGGAATTTCCAAGACAAGGCGCTGTTGGTCGAAGGATCTTACTCGGCGACTGCTTCGGGCGAATCCGTCCGGTTTATCCTCGGCGAGTCTGCACGACCTGGTTTCTCGCTGTACACGGCGGACGTCAAGGGCGCGTACCTCGAAGCGGATCTCCCTTACGACGTTTTCCTTTACATCCCCAAGTCCAACGACCCGGAACTTGAGGAAGCTCGCAAAGCCGGCAAGATCCTCAAGCTCAACAAATGTCTTTACGGATTGGTCGAGAGCGGGATGTTTTGGTCTCGCCTCCTCAAGGACCTTCTCGTCGCCCTCGGCTACAAATGCCTCGACGCCGACAAGGGTGTTTACGCTCTACACGAGGGGGGTAAGGTCTGCTACGTGCCAACGCATGTCGACGACTTATTGGGCGCCACCGACTGCCCTGCGCTTTGGAGGAAGACCATCGAGGGCCTGTCGAAGCGTGTTTCGTTTTCTAAAAACGGACCTGTTGGCCAGCACCTCGGTGCTCTTATTGAGAAGGCGATGGATGGTTCGGTTTACGTGTCGATGGAGTCTTACATCGTCGACATGAACACCGAATTTGGAATGCGCGACTGCTCGCCTTGCCCGACGCCCATGCTCGCAGGCACTTACGTGACTGCCGACGGTCCGCCTCTTACGTCCATCACGCAAGAACAATTCGTCACCTTGGTCGCCAAACTCAACTGGATTTTTCAGGTCGCACATCCTGAAATCGCCGTTCCCGTCAAATCCCTAGGCCGCCACCTCCACAATCCGACGGAAGCAATGTTCCTCGTCGCCAAACGGGTCATGCGGTACCTCCAGGGTGCGAAGTCGTTTGGGATTTGTTTCCGCTACGATGGTCGGGGCCTTATTGTGTTCTGCGACGCGGATTGGGCAGGTTGTCTGGACACGAGGCAGTCTAGGTCTGGATGGTTGATTTGGCGCAACGGACCCGTAAGCTGGGGCTCCCTTCTACAAGGCCCCCTTGCGCTTTCGTTGTCCGAATCCGAGTACTACGCCGCCTGCACCGTCGTGAAGCGTGCGTTGCCTATTGCCTACATGGGTCACGAACTTCGCCTCATCGACCCAACAACTGCCATCCCCATGTTTATCGACAACACCTCTGCGATTCACATGATCTCCTCTCCGAACGTCAACCAGCGCACCCGACACATCGCGATTCGCTATCATTACATCAAGAAGGCGATCCGCGAGAAGGTCTTCGCGCCTTCCTACATTGAGTCGAAACTCAATCCAGCGGACCTTTTTACGAAGGCGTTGGGCCCCGACGATTTCGTTTTGGCGCGCGCGATGGTCGGCGTCGTTGACGTTCGCGCTGCGATGTTGCTTTTGGGTCGGGCTGTGGGGGGTGTTGGGGTTTAGGTCAGCCCGCGAGGCGATGAGTGAAGTGTCGGATACGGACGAAACGGAAGCAGCGAGGACTTTGCGCCAGTCGCTCGCAGGCTCGCTTTTCTCCAGCTTTGCAAGTCTTGCACCTGGAGAAAGTGAGCTCTTCCGTCACTTAGCATTACATTGTAGACTAGTAGCTAACTCTCAGATTAGCTGACTCGTATTCAAGGTAATGACAAAGAGCTTTGCAAGTCTTGCACCTGGAGAAACTGACTCGTATTCAAGGTCTCCCCGTCCCCGTTTGAAACCCTTTCACTCAAGCACTCGGAGCCCAACTTTTCTGCCTCTGGCGCACCTGCCAAAGAAAGTCAGCACGCCGCGACGCCACGAAGATGTTCAGATGCACTCGTAAGGTCATGTTTCTTATCGTATCCGGCGCCAGTGGGAAGCTCCCTCAAGATGAAAGTGACACTCTGACCTTCCGTGAGGATGAAGTCGGCAGCAACACCCAGACCCTTGTGTCCACGAGCACTCAAGTCGAGCAAGTCGACCGCGATGTCTGGGTGCTTTCCGCTGGTGCCACAGTCGGTTACGTAGCGAAGATCGAGATTGATGTGGGAGGGACAGGTAAATATGGCCCGAGGATTATGACCTTCATCCTTTTGTATGACGGTTTCGTGTTGGGCTCGAGCGTAGTCGAAAGCGGGAGCACATTCCTTCGAACACAGATATGTGAGCCTCTGTGCTGATTCGATTAAAGTGAAGACTTGCCATGTGAAAAGGTAGAGTGCCGCGAATGACTTCAACGCGGCGAATCAGCCAGGGAAGAAACTTTCCAGTTTTGCTCACGGGCAAAGGCATGAAGTCTGCGAAGGAACTCTTAGCGTTACGTACGAGAGGGTACGAACGCTTGACCACACCTTGGATTTGACCAACACCTTTTTGCAAAAAAAGTTTTAGACAACTGGAATTGATAGGGCTTCGCAGTCAACATACCATCATCCGACAAGAACTTTGTGGCCAGTATGTTCGTCGAGGGAATGTACTGCTGTTTACTAGTAGTCTCCGACTCTGCCGCATGAGATGAGTATTTATCGAACGAGAGGCTCCTTGTTCTTTCGCTTACCTGTACGGATGCTGAAGAAAGAATACAGTCAGCGGCATGTGCAGAGCGTTCAGAGACAAGCTGCGACCAACGAGAAATGGCCCCCACTGCGTAATCATACAGATTTAGTAGGCAATTTAAATGAGAAGTGATCACAACTGACTGGTCCTTGTCCAAGATTCTTGCAAAAACACTTAGGTTTCGGAAAGGTCAGCTTCTGCGCCGCTGCACGACGTCATGGGACCAAACCTGTCGCCAACGAGACAAGTAAGCACTCGAGCGCCTCAAGCGAGACTGGGTGGGCAGACCTTGGAGAGTCGAAATGAGGAAGGCACAGCTGTGCAATCGTTCCGCTTATGCTGCACAAAGCAGCTGTCGCCCCACATCGTCCGAGGTCAGCTCGCCCTCTGAACCGAACGCGCCACTTTGCTGGTCACACGCACCAGTCCTGCAGTTTCCAATGAGACCGTGGTCTGCTGCATCCGTGTCTGCAAGATGAGAAGGACTGTCAATACTTCGCCGGCAACGAGCGCACGGAGCGAGCGGGAGCGAGAAAGCTACGCACAGCCAGTCCTGTAGAGCGCTCCTCCACTTCTGTTGAGCTTTATCACCATCCTTGATTACGAGTGGTTGGGTTTGTCCTGTGGGAGAGCTTGGGAGATACTGAAAGAACGCAGGTCAGCTGCCGGCATGGCGCGCGGGTTCGGGTGGGAGATGGCGTCAACCATGCATGAACGATGGCGGCTGGAAGCTTACAGATAGTTCTGCACCGTAGGGATGCTTCGCTACGTCGATGTAGTCGGAAGGAAGTAGCGATAAGTCACCGAACCGCAAACCGAATGCAGAGAGCCCCTGCCTTACGTAAGCAGCGTTGATGAGAGACCATTGAGAGTTGGCACGGGGAATACTGCGGCTGACAACGTGGTGAGAGACGAGTTGTACAATTGTGATGTGGTAAGCAAGTTGTGATATTTCTCCAACTTGCTACCGTGGATTGGGTTGGTCGTGGGCCTACTCTAAGACCGGAGCCCGGAGAGTGCTAACCTTCTAACGAGGCTAAGCAGGGAGTCTATGCTGACAAAAGTAAACAGCTAAAAAATTAAGGTAACAAAATGAAGGGTAAACAGTGTCCACTGATTATGAGAGGTGTGCCAACTAACTTCGAGGCCTGTCGACGAGAAAACCTATTCGTCCTCGCGCACGATGGCGTTCTTCGATTTGGCCCTAATCTGCTTGCCGTACTTCATGAACAGCAAGGGAGCTGGAATGAAAACGATGGCAAGGCCACCAAGGAGTGACGAGGCTCCTGGAGTGCCGAGCTTTCGATACACTGTGAAAAGGCGTTCAAGGTCAGCGGGGAAAAGGACGCTTCGAAGTGGAAGTAGATTACTTTGACCCGCGAATAAAGGGAAGCCAGCTCCGAAGCTTGATCGAATAACTGTTGTGAAGAACGTTAGGGCAACTATATCGGCTTTGTGATGCCTGCAGAGCCTACCAGTGTTGATCGCAAGAGCTGACGCGGCGTTTTGTAGATAGCTGTAGGGTTCAGGTCTGTTAGCAAGCATTAGGAAAGGATTTTTATAATCTTTACCAATCAATGATATCTGAGATGATGCCCCCGTCAGCAATTAATCTATGGAGAGTGAAAGATGTAGCAATGGCTTACAGTTGAAGCACCTAGAGAGATGGCGGAGTTAGTCGAAGTACTACAAAATTGGAACCCCAAAGAAAAAGCTTGCCCCAGGAAGATGAACAGGACGGAGCTTCCCAGCAAGCAAATCGCGAGGATGGGAGAGGCGATGGATATGGAAGAATACGATGTCCAGCCGACCCAGAAGAACGCTCTGAAAAAGAAAAGTCAGAAGTCGGGGTAGTCGAGAGAAACTCGGACAAGACTTTGTCACTCACACTGCCAGTGCTGGTGCAGCGAAGAGAAGCGGCTTCAGCCTGACCTCAGGGGGGACAGAGCGAGGCGCGAGTTCGTGATGAAGTTTCTCGTACTGCTTGTTGAAGCCGAAGATGTAGTAGAGAACAGCAAGCACTCCTCCCGAGAGAAGGGCGAGGAAAACGAGACCGGCTTCTCCCTGCAAAAGATTTGATTTTTCAGCGTTCACTTGATCACTTTTCAAGGACTACACTAACAGCGTTGAGTCCATGTTGCTCTTGAAAAACTGCAGAGCACCCATCAGAATCTAGTTATAAGCAAGATGAGGAAATGGACCCACTGATAGGGACGGCTTCAAAGAGGAGGTAGACGAGGCCGTAACTAGTAGGGAAATCAAAGGGAATAAGTACGCATTATTCATCGCTTTCAAAGTGCGGCCCCGTACACGAAGGACACTGGAACAGGTGGTCAGTCCCACGGTTGCGAAAGCTACTTGAGGACAGACTAACTGTAAACCGTAATCACGGCCAACATTGGCTCTTGAACGATCATAAGGAAGGGCTTTCCAACAGTCCTCCTAAGGACGTCGGGGATTGTCTCGCGGCCAGACTCCATGGCCGCGTGCCAGCGGTCGTCTCCAGTCTCCTTTCGCAACCGTTTGGCTTCTTGGTAAAGGATGTAGGGGACATAGGTCTCGGGCAAAATAAAGATCTGAAGACGAATATCAGTTTCAAGGCAGAAAGGACAACATTGGTATTTACGATGGCGACGAAGCACACTCCAGCGAAGATCTGAGGTAAGAACATGGAAGTTAGCGTACTTTTTTTCGAAGCTGCGACAAGGGAGGTTGCTTACGCTGAGCACCCAGAAGATCCACCTCCAATCAGTTCCGGTCACATACATGAATCTGCACCCTAATGTAAGCAATAATCGACGGGCGCGCGAGACTATCGTCTACTTACCCGGAAATTATAGGTGCTAAAGCCGGTCCGGCAAACGGCATCTAAAGACAAAGATTAAGGAGTTTCTAGCGAAAATAGCTCTGATAAGTCCTCACAAGAGAGAATCTTGACAAATCCTGCGTCAGCTTGTGTTTGAACGAGGTGATGACGGTCGGGGCTCACATAGCAAGAGCGTCTCCGCGACGATCGGCATCCCACAAGTCGGCAATGACTCCTCCACTGTTTGTAAGTGGTGCCGAAGCGAAGGCTCCTCCAAGGAAACGGAAAATAAGGAGGGATCCCTAAGATTATGCACCAGGGAAGGTCGGCGAGTAGAACACGGCAGCAGTTAGAATAGAGCTTACGACATTAGGAGACAAGGCGCATCCGACCTGAAATCCGGTATATGGTAAGAAGGAGACTGAGATAATCGACAAATTAGTACAAGGACGAGACAGCAACCGGGTGGGAGCGAGGGGTCGCAGCGTTAGCGAAGAAACTCATGACGCACCGAGGAAGACGGTTCGTCGCCCATAGCGCTCGCTCAGGGGTCCCCAGATGATGGGACCAAGACTGGATCAGTCATGTACAGATTCAACAATGTCAACTTCGACCCCTTCATGTTCATGGAGTCGTCACTTACCAATAGCCCGCGACGAAGATCGAGATCAGAAGGATACCAACCTCCTCAGAGACATGGAATTTCGTTATGATGGCAGGAATAAGGTTGGATGGAGCGGAAGATGCAAAAGCTGGAACAAAAAAATGTCAACAGTGCGGATCTCAGCAGCGCGAGCCTCCTGTGCCTCCGCGCTTCCGTGGGTGAAAGAAAGCTCACTGGCGTTAAGGACAAGGAGTCCAGCGAAGCCCGTGAGGAACCAGCGATAAAACACTGTCCACAAGTGTGGTGACAAGTGCTCCCTTCCCTTCAAGGTGACGAGAAATTCGTCCAAATTGTCGGTCTTTTGGGGTGCAGCGGCAGCACCCTCCGCCTCCCCCTTTTCTTTTTGACCCTCGGGTCCCGCCTCAAGATCCTGCTGCTCCGGGTCCTGCGCAAGCGTTTCTGTATCGTCCTCTGACAACGCTGTCGACTGTCGAGCTTTGTTATCGTCGGCGAGGACGGCGGGTAAGCGGGCTGCAGAAGTTTGACTCGCGCGAGATCGTTGTCGTTCAATCGCAGCCGCCTCGTGCTCGAGGGAGACGGAGCGAGCGAGTCCTTCGAACGGCATGTTATCGGGAGGAGTCGATGGGTAGGTGATGGAAAGACGTAAAAAGTTTGAGAGCTGAGCGAGGCTGAGCGTTATGATGAAGAGCTTTGTGTGACGCAGCATCCGGGACGCTGTCGGCCCGAGATAGGGGCGGCGTTAGGCGGCGGAGCAAGAAAATGGAAGATCTTCCATTTCCTTCACGTAGGATGTGGGTCAGGAAAGCACTTTTTTTATGTGTGATCTTGCAGCCTATTTTATCCTCCTCGATAAAAGAAGTCTTCCACCGGCAGAATCTTTGAGATGAGTAGAAGCTTGAAGGTCGGTGAAGCTGTGCTGCTGATGAAGCGGTGATCCCAGTTCCGAGCTCCGAGTTACGGCGCTTGCTGCCGCTTATGTGATTCTGTCTGTGTCAAGAGTGTGTGAAGTCAGTCTTTGCAGTGACGGTCCGACACTACTAGCTGTTGCCTACTACTGTGACAAAGAGCGAGGTAAAAAGTTTTGGGGACGCACGACTGGGTAGTCACTTTGCCGTAAAGCTTTTCGTCGCTCATGCGTCGCTATAGTGGATTTCTTTTCTTTTCTTCTCTTTTCTTTTACATGTGAAGCCCATAGGGGATTTGAAAAGTTGATTGAACAGCATTCTGAATATTTTAAGTGTAATTTGATGACATCGGAGCAAATCACCGGAGCTGGAGGCGACATCTTGGCGACATTAGACAACATTAGATACCGAGTACATACTGCAGTACTGCTTCACGATCCCTACACCGCCACCCGCTTTGCCCTCCATCCTGGACGAAGCCCCTGCGGAGCGACGCCGCACACCGAAAACCCACGAACGACCGCCGCTTCAGTCATCGAAAGTAGGCAATGTACACGTGTATCGTAAATCAAGCGGGCATGAGTATACCAAGAGTAAACGTCCCCTTCGATCTGAAGGCAAAGTAAACCAATCAGTCTTGACGCTGAAGCAGATTACTCTTCATGTCAGCTCCCATGGCGGTGTACTTCGTAAAGTCCCGCGTGTCGGAAACCCCAGTCCAGAGTCCACTCGAGTGCCTCCCACCCCTCGCATACTCTTTTCCTTGGTACTTTGGGGAGATGGTGATGCTGAAACTTCACCGACGATGCTTGGCTTCACCCGCCGCGACGCCGGATTCGCAAGACTCATTCGACCAATCGGTTCACCTGCAGTCTTGGGTGAATATGTAGACTTTGGCAGTCATATCATCACACTGCGAGAATAAAGGCGCAGATTTGCGCGCAGATTTGAACAACTTCGTCCGCACGAGAAAGGGCGCAAACGAAAGAAGGCATTGCGGCGCGGAGTCGGCGGCTCGTTGAGCGTTTGCATTTGACATGGGTCTGCAAGTAATTTCTTGAGCTTGCGTACCGCGGCATTGTGTTACAAACGTGCCGCTCACAAAAATTCTGAACGAGCGCTGGCGAGCGTCGCTGGCTCAGCGTACATCTCTTTGATGATTGCCACGGCGTTCTTTTCATCCACAGCTCGAAAACCCAGACGGGAATCCCGAGAGTAATGGATGGTTTCATGTTTCGCGATAACGAAGGTTTTTAGAGCACCAAGCAGGCGACGTGCCGTGCGATTGAGTCGAGTACATAACGGCGCGCACCTCGTGATCAATTCTGTGTGAGTCATCCGAGTCGTCTGGGCCGTTTTGGTAAGGTAAGGTAAATTTCACTAGCTACTTAAAGCACAACCCCAAAAGCGCCAAAAGGAAGTGGCCCGGGGGAGGAAATAATTTTTATTTCCTCGACACCGCTTACTGACGCCGAGTCAGATTCAGGTCGTCTCCGGGAGCCTCGAGTAGCCGGGGCTGTAACCTGTTGCTCGGGACCCTAAGGAAACAACGCTGAAGGATGACTGGTATCCCTGACGCTTCGTTACTAATCCAAGACCTCCTTTCTCCGCCCTCGACGGTTCTCGCCTCTACAACACCAGCTCTCGTTTCTTACCACCTCTCCACCCTCTCCTTCGCACCGGCGTCACTTCTCATCGCCGTACTCCAAACACTTTCCACCTCCCCATCACTGTGGCGCGGTGGTGCTACAAGAACGTCGTCGGGCTGGCAGCCGCTGGCTTGGGGTCGCGCGCACGAGGTGTACGAAGCGGTCCGTAATGGCGTTGTCTATCGAGCAGGGGAGGTCACGCGAGAACATGGCACAGGCTGGACAGCTAGGCGGAGGTTTGCCAGCTTCATTGAGGCCTACCATATTGGGGTCAATGCAGAGGAAGACTGCCATCCGACCATCAGGCTCCTACTCGCGAGTGCCGCGCTGGCTGGGCTGCAGATAGTCAAGGCTCGCAAAGACAAGCTTTACGTCGGAGGAACCTCTTTGATAGGCGTGGCTGAGGCGGAGGTCCTGAAAGCTTGGGCGCGATACTTTGAACTCGCCCCTGAGATTGGCGCTCGAGATGGTAGTGGGCAAGGTGAGTTCGAGTTGAAGACGTCGCCTTCGTCTTTCAGGCCCCAGAGAAGTTTTAAAACTCACGAAAATATGTCACAGACGACCAAGATGTGGTCCCTGCTTGGCTTGCAACACAGACCTTTCCAAGGTTTCCTATTGATACGCTCAAATATGGATCGATACCCGTAAATATCGTCATTGCCCGACTCGTTTACCTCACTAAGCCCAGGCTATTCCACGAGCAGGAATTGCTATCGCTCTTGACCAACGCCTTCTCCGCGACTTTTGCCCAAGGCAGCCTCTTTTCCTCCCTCGCCTGCGACCTCTCACCCACTCCCCAAGGCCTGCATTGGAATGTCCCTTCCGTCTCGCACACTACCATCACTCACCACCTCGCCTCACCTCTCTTCACCTCCCTCGGGCTCTTGTCTCGCTCCATTGGCCGCTGCGTCGAAGCTGCTGGTTCCTTAGCTACTCCTTCCTCCATCGTCGCTCTCCGTTCCACATTCGACATCACCGAACGACTCGCCACTCGAATTCACCAGGACTGGTCAAATTGTGCATGGAGCGAAGCAAACACCGAAAACGACTTCGACGAAGAAACTCAGAAGCTCAATGAGCCATGGAATGCACTGAAGAGCCTCTTGTTCGCGCTTACGCTCGTGCAAAGCTCTTTTTTGGTGATACTCGCTACGACACCCGCAACGCCACTGAAGCGGGATTTAGCTATGCAGTCGCTGAGGACCCTTGGGTTGATGTATTTCGTAACAGTAAAGTTTGGGGTGGACGGTTTTGGCGCCTGGAGAGGAGTTTGGAGCGGGTTGATGGAAATAGTGAGGGGAGATGAGGCGGCGAGCGAGAAGCTGATGAGAGAATTGCAGCCAAGGGTGTTGGGTGAGTTAAATCGTGTTCCCGATATCGTTCAATATACTCAACCTGTCATCAGGGATCAGGCAAGATCGTGAAGTGGACAGGAGCGAGGTGACGTTCTATCTGAACGCCGCCGAGCAGCTGATGAAGCCACTCTGCGACTCGTATGTCGAAGACTCTGTTCTCCGATGCTGTCGGCCGTAAGCCTTTCGCTATTCCTTTATCTCAGGTGCTTAGATCACTCGGTTTGCAGTTACTTGGAGAATCAAAAGCATCGCGAGACGTTCGAATCAGCGCACTCTGTACTTCTCGCACTTTTCGCGACTGAAAAAAGTTGCGCGAACGAACTCGCTCCCTGGTATACAGAGCTGCTCCTCAAGGTACGTTATGATTATATAGACACCAAAGAGGAGTGGCTGACGAGCATTCGCAGGCCTACCCTCAACTTATGACAACCTCGCAAATGCGCCTCGCCTTCACGACGATGGTCCGATGCGTATCAAATTCGGACGACGCTCTAGCTTGGTACATTCTCCAACAACTCTTCACCGCCACCTCCGCACTTCCTCCATCCACCTCTGTTCCTTCACCCGCTCCTTCACCTCCATCCCATTCTTTTTCGGACCCGACTTCGACTTCTACGACCTCTCGAGCTTTTGCGGACCCCGCTCCAACGACTCGACTAGACGAGGTTTCAACGCTCTCGCCACTCGAAACCCTTTCTCTCAAGCTTCCTAGAGGATACCTCCTTCTCACTCTTATTGACCAGACCACTTCGGTCAATCTGGTGTTGCTAAGGAGTCTACTGGACCAGCTTTGGGAGTTTGTCAGAGAGGAGGAGGAGGGAGGATCGAAGGAGGCGCTGGTAAAAGTGTTGTTCGGGACCTTGGGGGAAGGGTTGGATGCGACGAAGCGAGAGGAGGGAGTTCGGTACTGGATGGAGAGAGGCGAAGAGCTGGAGGCGTGAGACGTTGCTTAGCCGCGGAGGGCTTGCGCGATGTTGTTGTTTCAATTTCTGGGGCAAGTATTATTCTCTTGTGAGCATTCTACCTCATATCTTAAGAATAAAGCGGCTGCTGAGAGACAACAGCGTCAGAATGAGGGCCTCAGCTCAGAAACATGTAACCCCTATACTCATGATTTCTGCGGAGCAATGGCGGCCGCACGCCTTATCCGCACCCACTACCATGTCAGCTACAGGAACTGGTATGGGAGTACCCCTCATTCCCACCGAACTACTCCTCAGCATAATCGAGCTTAGTCTCCCGCCTTTCCACCCAACGCTTGGCCGTCTGCCCCAGCTCGACCGCCTCCGCGTGTTCGCCCTTGTTAGCCCGACATTTCGCGACATCGCGCAAACGTTCATGTGGAAAGTGGCGGAATACGATCCTCGAGGGGACCGTGTGTTCAAAGCCGTGAAGCTGGCAGTTGAGAACGAGCGCTGTAAAAAACTGGCGGCGCAGGCGAGAACCGTGCGAGTCCGTGGTGCGGCCGTGCAAGGCGACCGAGAAATTTGGCGGAAACTAGAATGGCTCCACCCTCGCACTGGGAGCCTTTGGCTTTCTCAAACTCAGTCTCCCAGAGATATCTTTGATCGTTCATATCGTTCTGGTGAGTCAAACACGGTCGATTCTCTTACATAGTCTCTAGTCCGGTCACAAGGTGTGGGTGTAAGCTAAGTTAGCTGGACAATAGGACTGTATTCACTACATCTCGATTACCACAAGTCAGGATCCAGAATCATTTTCAACGAGGGGACCGTTTTTCCCGTGCTTCGCCGCCTTGCCGTCTGGACATGCCACTGGGACGACCTCACGACGATCCTCGACGCAGCGCCTACATTCCCCAATCTTCAGAAACTCTTTCTACTCCTCTCTTTCTCCGGCAGACGACCCAGCCCTACCACCTTTCCCGGCTCTCCAACCTCACTCACTCGGTCAATCACTAGTCTTTCCCTCCTCGCCGAAGTCAACTTTGGCGACATTGAATTGCCATGGAGGCTGCTATCACTATTTCCAGCACTCACTCATCTCAGGATAGGCGTTCGAGGGAGGAAAAGCCCCAATCATGATTTTTCCCGACTCGCTCGCCACCTCCCGCTGCAGCTTGAGACCCTGGCTCTCCTCGAGGGAATTCCATTGACGTCGAGCGTCGTTGCAAAAGCTTTGAAAAGGGAAGGGCCGAGAAGTCTGAGAAGGCTGTCATTGCACGAGCTTAAAGATTTTGATGGAGATATTGAAATCCAGGAGGCATGTCAAGATTTGGGTATCGAGCTGGTGGACGAGGGTCAAGTCCCCGCAGATAAAGAATTTTGGCTTAGTTACTAAAGATGTAGGTGTGTGGCGTTTTTGGAGGGAGTACGAATTGCAATTCGGGATGACTGTAAAGCCTTTATCGCTTTTCTTAGCACTCCTCTATCGCAAATATGGGAATGGCACAAAGAATGATTTCACACTCACGTAAGCACGGATGAAAGAAGGTATGTAGGGTGTACTCAGTTATACTAACGATGCAAAATAACAAGTGATGCAACGACAGCTTTCCCCTTGTGGAGTTGGCTCTCGACAACCGTCGAGGGCGACAATGTTGACCACAGCCGTCGTAAACTTCTCAGACTCCAACGAAGAAAACAGATTCAAGCCGTCCGACGTGCCTTGAACTCGATTAACGGGTGTACTTGTGGCACCTTCGTCGCGTCCGACTGAGTAAAATGGTGTCGTCCCAACTCTCCGGAATCCGTTCTACAATAACAGCGTCAGGCTTCCGTGAAACCACAAGGAAGTTCTTCTTGCTCACCCTCTCCCAGAAGTGGCAAGGATTGATTCGCGGCCTCGTCTTGCTCGTGGCAGGTGAGTTGGTGCGAGAAGGTGGTTCACTTTGGAGGAATCCAGGGCAGGCGAAAATTTGACATGCTCCCTGAAGGTTGAAGATGTAAGATTCTTGTAACGATCGGGAAGTTTATGGCCACATACTTGGCACTCTTCCATCGTGCGAAGAACTCTCAACGCACTACTGCCGAAGCCTTGATCACGGTAAAGAGGGTCGACCACCAATGCCGATACGAAAGTAAAACTCCCAGCTCCTTCGTTTTGATAGATTTGATCCCTTAGTGATTCCTTGGCATAAGTCCGCCGTATTGAGCCGTCTTTGTTGAATACCAAGAGCGCGAACTGGGATAACTCCTGCGAATGCGAAGAAACTTGAGCACATTCATGAGACCTTCTCCGGTAAGACATACCTGATCCGCCTCGTCCATACATCTGAGGAATAGGATGACTGGTCAGCCAAAGCCTCAACAATTGTTTAGTTGAAGCACTCACGAA
The DNA here is from genome assembly GCA_035521515.1 of Phenoliferia sp. Uapishka_3. NCBI lineage: Eukaryota > Fungi > Basidiomycota > Microbotryomycetes > Kriegeriales > Kriegeriaceae > Phenoliferia > Phenoliferia sp. Uapishka_3. The sequence continues at coordinate 25,118 of JASZXU010000173.1, forward strand.
TGGAAGGTGTGCCGCATGAGGGTCCGATCAACCCTCCAAAACTCAATGATACCAACAGCAGAGCCTGTGTCTTCGATGATGTTGTAGCATCCCATCTATACAAAACATACGATAAGTACATTGGCGACTGTAAAACGAGTTCAGCTTCTTACCTCCAGCCAAGGCCAGTCCGCGGGGTCGGCGTCACGAACTTCCTCCAGCTTGACGTGAGGTAGGGAATGATGGGAGGAGACGGGGCACTTGTAGTCGTTATCCATGGTGGCTGGAGCTATGAGGTGTGAGGTGCGCTGGAAGAGTAGAGATTGGAAGTCTCTCGGCTCCTCAGTAGATGTACGCATGAGGGATTTCATCTTGGTCCGCAGCCAAATAGCCTCAAATCTCTTCCTTCGAAGATGATTCGAACTTGCCTTGAGCTTTGAGCTGAAAAGCAGAAACGAATCAACTTCCATAGTGTTGAACAAATGCTACCGGCTGAGTGAAAGCGGCACTTCTCTCTAAAACAGTCTTTCGCGAACGGCGTAACCCAGCTCCTCCAGCTCCAGCTTCCTCTCCAGGAATTCTTCTGCGTGCACCCTCGCCTCGGCAGCTTGTATTTCTTCGGTCATCATTCTCACACGATGCATTCCTCTATTTGAGGGGGGCACGCGACTCGAAGGCAGCGCAACGACTCGCAGATTCGGCAGCTTTCGAAGCATTCCGGCGAGCTCTGCTCTGTCCAGTCGTTCCAAATCCTTTTCTCGCTCAGGCTCCGGCGCATGCTGTTCTGGACGGAGGAACGGCGCCTCACTGTCGTCATATGGGTACCGCGGCCCAAGTTTGAGAGTGACCAGGTCCAATGGTAGTGAAGAAATGAGCGTGCGAGTAGGCCACCAGTCGAGTGAAAGCGTTCGAATTGGTGTGGTCGAGAGGTAGGCTCCAAAGCTTGCTTGTTCGACTTGGTAGGGAGCGTGGTTTGCCGGTAAAGAGCGTTTCCACGTGGAAGAGTACCTGAGGCGTGCGAGACGAATGTGGAGGGACGAAAGGGACGTGAGGTTGTGAAGGAGTGGGAGCCAACCATTCAAGCTGGACGACGAAGTTAGGTCGAACGAGAGATGTTGGAGAATAAGTGGGTCCATCATTGTCGAAAACCATGGCCAGTAATCCAACCTTCCGCACAGGTTGAGTTTTTTCGGTGACGCTTTGACCGGAAGCATGCCCTCCTCCCAAAGCTTCGTATTTGTAAGCGACATCACGATCGGGTCAATAATCATTCTGACCAGCGATCCTCCGAAGAGACCGGATACGTCGACGAGGACAAGGGAGGAGAGATTCGAAAAAAGTTCTCTTGCAGCCACAAAGCGAGGGTCGTCGAGTGGATTCCTGAGGAGTTGGTCGTGTCGGAACGAGCCTAGCTTGAGTGTCTTGAGGTTCGATAGATACAACGCTAGCTCTAGAAGGTCCTCGATATCTAGGATTTGTTGTACCCAAGGGTCGCCCATCCAACCGTTGACGTCCCGCGACCACTTCCTCCAGCGCTCATGCCCTGCTCTTTCCCACGCTCGCGCTGACGCCACGCTCATAGCTTGTTCAGATGCCTCGTGCCAATCCTCGATATCTGTAGTGTGCTCTGTGTGTTCCATCTCCCTGAAAATATCCTCCGGCCTTTCTAGCCCTTCCAAGTCGTCCGGTTCATCCCAAGGTGCCACACCACCGGCATCACCCCCGATTTTGTCGGTCGTCATCCTCGCCCAATCATCTTGCCATTCATGTGCGTCAATCGCGAGCGCAGATAGGCTCCTCGTCACGCGTCCGAGTGAAGGATTGGCGCGCAGGGACCGAAGCAGGCGGAGCACCGTTCCAGCCTGCCAGGGCACGCGGAGGTCGCCATATAGTACCGAGTATGCGCTACGTTGGAATTGTCGAGACACCAGAGCAAAGGTAGCTAGCGAAGTGCTCCGCTCGTGGGGAGTGGAAAGGCGTCGGCGACTAAGGTCGGAGGCGACCTTGAGAATTTCGACGAGGATCTCGGTCGGGAGAGGGAGGGTTCCCAGGTCACCCATGGCTGTAGAGGTTTGAGAGGACGAAGGTGGTGGCCACGCGCGAGGTTGGTGTTCGGAGTTAAGCAGCGTTGTTATCCTGCCGTTGCGTTAATCACTTGACGCTCGCCTTCTTCCATCGTTCTCAATTACGACTAGAGGGGAGTCAGAGATAAACCGCAATTTTCATTTCGCCTAACTCACCTCGATCCTCCCTCCGCTCATAAGATCCACCACGCCTCACAGTACTGGTCCTCGCGCGGCACGATGCACCCACCAGTCCCAGGCCCACCCGCGACTGTCGAAGAATACTGGCTCAACACATCTCCTCTCCCTCCCTCCCCACGCTTCGCTCCGCTGTATCTCCGCCTCCACGGCGTCGGCGGGATAACATCAACCGTCCTCACGCCAGTCCCACCGAAATTCCTTCGCTGGCACACTACCTCAACATGTTCTCAGATAGCGGTTTCCTGAAAATCACCCGAAAAGATTTATGGATTGACGATGAGGAAACCGAGGGAAAATTATGGCTAGGAGAAGGTTCAAATCGTAGAGGGGGTACTGCAGGCCGACGTGGGCTTCGAGTGGGTTAACTCAGACTCAGGAGGAAAGGAAATTCTCGTCTGGAAAGGAGAGGAAGAGAGATTGGGTCCCTTTGGTGGATGGATGGCGTGTGAGTGGGTGCCCATGATTATTCTGGATCACTGGGTTGGTTGAGGAAGAGTTGCCAAGTGGGTGCGAGCGAGTCGAAATTGTCAGGGAATGGTTGATACCACGAGACTGAGGGTCAGAAGGCAGGTCGAGCGTGCAGCGCGAAGTAATCTGTACAGTCTCCCTTTGCGTTGCTTTGCGGACGCTGGCGCAATCAAATCTCTCCTCTTCCGAGGCTCAGGCAAAATCTTGTTTCCGCTGGAGCAGCTAGCAATGTTACAATTGGTCTTCCTTCGACCAAGATGCCTTCTTGAACAACCGGGTACTAGTAGAGAAACGACGGGGAGGAATAAGACCCGAGAGGTGGGTTTTGAAGAGGCGACCACTTGGATTGGGGGTATATGTGAAATAACTGGTGGGGAAAATGCAGAGAGAAGAAGAATGGTGAAGAGGCGGCAATCACTGACCACCTAGGCTGTGAGAAGAAGGGAGGGGTTATCGGTCGACGGCGACTTGCTGTCGATTCGATCCATCGTTGTTTGGATTCCGAGGTGCCGCATCCGATGGTCTTCGAAGCTCAGGAGAGCGATAGGCCTCGTATGGCGAAGGTGGGTTGGGTGACATGCCGCCCGCATGGAACGATTGTGACTGTTGATTGGCGAGGGCGGGTCGGATGGGCTGAGGAACATGCGGTCGAGATAGCTGAGCCGCATTCGGCGCGTACGTAGAGAAGGAGATAGGTCGCTCGTTGTGGTTCGTTCGCAGTGGATTCGTATTCGGCGGCCCTGGCGACCTCGTTCCCCCAACAACGGGAGCGCTCCACCCTTGTCGGAGATCGGGTCTCTGAGGGTGCACTTCTCCCCGGCTCATGTGCTGCTCTCCTCGCCTGGACTTGCTCGTTCGCACAAAGTTTTCCGCTCTGCAAGGAGATGAAGATGAGAAAAACGGTTTCAGCTCCATTTATTAAGAAGGGGCTCGCCTCGCCAAAATCTCCTTGCTCGTCAGTTGTGAGGGATTACTGAAGAGATCTGGGTCGTGCAGAATCGATGAGAATTCTTCCGGAACCTTTATTGAGGAGAAAGATCAGCTTGCTTCATTGGACGTGCTTCAAAAGTCTGCTCACCTGCCAAAACTCGTCCTGGAACTCAAGCAACTCGTGCACAGCTCGAACGGCAGAGAAGCTCTCATCCTTGTACGGATCCTTGCTTTTAGAGTAGAGGATGTTCGGGCAGATAACGGTCGCAAGATTTTGGAGGTCCATCTTGCTTCCGGTTTCCTCGTCGACGTGAGAAAAAGAAGCGACCCATTTCAGGAAGACGAAGATGACTTCCATCGTGTCGCGGTGTGGCTTTGGCATCAAGCAGCAAACAAGATGCATGATGTTTTTTCGTGCTTCGAGGTTTTCGACACCTATGTGTGGCGGGTGTTAGCGCGGTGCGGTGAAGGGATCGATAAACTTGATAAAGCTTACGTTGTGTTGCGAGGAAAAGCTGGAAGAGCTTGAAGGTCATCAAGGGATCCGGAAGATCACGCAAGAACTTCTTGAGAAGAGCGGCGAGCTGGACTGGGTTGTCGTCCGAGAGGCTAACGGAGGCCGGGTCGCGGTCGAGAGCCTCAGAAAGGTCTTTCAATCGACGGATGTTGCCATTCTTTCGAAAGATACCCTCAACGGACATGTCTAAGGTCAAAGAATCAGCTTCAATCGCATAAAGTTCAACGTATAACGAAAAACACGCACCCATCTGCTTCATAGCCGAAATAACGTCGTCCACAAAGCTTGGTACTCGCAGTGAGCCTGGACCAGCACCGTGCATCGAGTCGGCTCCATTTCTTTCTACAAGGACGTCCAGCGGTATGGCGAAGACTCCTGATCGAAACGGACGTCAGAAAAATTCTTTCAGTCAAGGACATTGAACTTACCCTTCTTCTTGACCTCCCTCTTCTTCTCATTTCCACCTTTGAACAACTTGCCCCAAAAAGTGTTCTTCCTCGCGTCGATAATATCAAGGAGCTCATCAAGGGGAGCGACGTCTCGGAACGCGACGTTTTCACTGAGCATGAGAGCGGCGACATGTTTGACGATGAAGTACTCCAATGCCGAAAGCTCCGAAAGAAGAGTGCCAGTCCGAGGTGGGAGGTAATGCCGCTGTTCTCGGGCATGTTCTCGCGCCTGTTCTGCAGCCATGACTTTCGGCAAGTCTGCCAGCGTGATGCCGTCTTCGTCCTGCGTCGGCTCGGAAGACCCACCGAGGATCGGGCCGTCGAACGAAGGTGTGACCTGATCATCGACAATTCGGACTTGCGTTGTTGATCGGTGATATGGCGGCCGGCTGTCGATCGGCTGAGAGTTGCTGGCGGGATTACTGAGGGAAGGAGAAAGTGCCTCTGGTGGGAGCGAGCGAAAGCTTGTAGGTTGGACCGATGGACTTGGTCGAGGTACGGTGGCTGCACGAGAAGGATCGAGGATGGGCTGGTCCTTCCTTGAGGGTACGGGAGGCTTCGAGCTCGAGTCGTTCGGGTGGGCAACTCGCCCAGCGGGACTTTGAACGACTGTCGAACGCTTCGGTACCCGCGCAGTCGATGCGGAGAGCTTTCGATCCAAATTTACAGACTTCATACGCTTGATGTCTGTCGAGTCTCGGTACGCATCGTAGAGGGAGCGCTCGCCAGATTCGTTGGTGGCCTCGTCGCTTTCCACTGCGGGGTCTGGCTATGTCAGCTTTGTCCGAAAACGAGTCAAAGAGATCGCAGCACACCTGGTGATGAAGGAACGACACCCCTTTGCTTCAAGAGCGCGTAGAGCTTGTTGAGCGCCACGCAGAGCAAGAAAGCGTACTGCTCGAGCCTGGTAACATACTCGAAGCCATCCCGCGCTGCTTCACTCTGCGTGCAATCCGCACAAGTGAGCCTCCCTCCTCTGTACGCTTTTGTTCCTCTCCCCTCCTCAACAGGATAGAGCGGCTCGATTCGAAAATCCCTCGCCATGACTCTGCTTGGCTGACCAGGTTCGAGCGGTATCGACTTGCTCGCCTCACGTCCACAATTCGAGCACTTGAGACATGCGAGGTGCCACCGCAAGCTCGTACCAAAACGAGCGCACTCTTCCTCGACGGTGAGTTTACAGACTTCGCACAAGTCTGATGTCGCCTCGCCTTGTCCAACGAGCGTCCCGACGGCGCGAGTGAGGCTCTTGTAGCCATAAGATCTTGGCTGCTTTGCTGCGAGGGCGGAAGTAGATTCACTTCCGTTCGTTGAGGGCGGTAAGGCTGAGAATTTTGAAGCGTCGGGATCTCGAGCGAGTCGGTCTAAACGAGTGAGGAAGTGTCCGATGGCGCTCTTGTTTTGGTACTCTCGTTCGAGCTTGAGAGCGGCGGTGAGGGCGATTCGGATGAGGATTTTGAGATAATGGGCGAGGCCGGTGACGAGTGACAGAAGCTCTTGCGTGATTGACATCTTGCGGGCGCCGGCTTCGTGGGTGTGGGACAGGAGGGAGAAGAAGTTGACGACTTTCTTGCAAAGCATTCGCGCTTCCCGAATATGCGAGATTTCTGAAGCGGAGAATGAAAGTTAGCACTTGCCTTTACCACCCTCCTCCAAATTTTCAAGTCAAACTATTCCCGCAGTGGAAACATACCTTTTGCGCCGACCTGCCTAAACTGCTCGCTCAGATCATCAACAGCAGAGAACAGCGTCTCGACATGCAGCACAAACTTCTCCGCCATCCTCACTCCGTCGATGTAATGCCCGGAGCTAACATGCCTCAGCATTTCCGAAATGCACGCAGCGCTGCTCTCCTCGAACGCGGACAAGACAGTCCAGATCCTATAGACCTGCTCCTCCATAAGCCGCTGTCGATCTTTGAGTGACTGAGGAGTTTCCGACTGCTCCTGCGCTAGGTATTCGTTCTCGTGGAGAGCGCGAGAAGGTGGGCCGGTGGCGTCGCGGGAAGACTCGACGGGGGCATGTTTGACAGTGTCGACTGTTGCGATGGTGGTAGTAGAAGGACCCTCGGGACCTTCGATGGGGATGACGGGAGGAGACGGGGCCAGTTTGATGTTCCAGAACTTGACAGAAGACAGATTCAGCACACGGAAGCCGAAAGAGAAAGACGGAAGCGAACCTTATGGATCATGTAGCATTCGGGATGCCAGTGTTCGTCTGTGCTGTTACGATTGATTTCGACGAATTGCTTCAGAATAGCGGTTCGACAGCCGGTACATTTTACGGCGAATCGGGTCGAGTAATGAAAGTGGCAGTAAACTGAGCCGGCATGTTCGTAGTACGAATCCTGGGGTCCAAAGACGGTCGGGCAAACGGAGCAAGTGAAGTGTTCGACGTGAAACTTCATATCTGCGAGCGGCGTTCGCTTGGGTTAGCTCCTTGCCCCAGATCCAGCTTTCCGTCACAAAAATTAAACGAACCGAGTGCTGTAATATAGCTCCCTCGTAACGCAGCTCCACATTTCGTGCAAAGCAATCCCAGTCGACGAAAATAATCCGTCTCGCAAAGTGGGAACTGCTTCCCGCTCCCATCCTGAGCGTCCACTGGGAAAAACTTTGAGGCGACGACCTTATTGCAGTCCTGTCATTTAATGATGCGGAAAGTCAGCTGCTGCGAAATGAGCAAAAGAGGAGGAGCCAGAGAGGGAAGAAAGGAGGTCTAAGCGGCGGGGGGGCCGCGGGGCGCATGCGAAATGAAAGGAGGGAAGTGCCATCGTGGCCAGAGGAAGGGCGGGCCACAGATTCAAACGGAAGGGAGCTTAAGACTAACCTGACATCGGAAGCAGTCTAGGTGGTAGACTGTGCCGAGTGCGCGGACGAATTGACCGGTCATCGGGTCCTTGCACTTAGCGCACGCCTGACCAGCTGCGGTAGGACGGTCGACGTCGCGGGAGCTGGAAGGGGGTCCCCGACTGGGTCGTTCTGATGGTGTGAGAGAGGGTATAGGTGGTGGATCATCGTGGTGATGGTGATTGGATGGAGGTAAAGGCGGGGAGCGGGCGGAGGCGAAGTGGGTCGAATTGCGCGGTGAGGAGTTTGTAGGGGACGGAGCGTTGCTATTGTGATAGTGTGGTTGAGGAAGTTGGTGTGAAAGGTGAGAAGAGGGCGAGTGTTGAGATGAGGAGCCGTGACCTGTGGACGAGTTGGAGGAAGGGTGTAGGTG
>JASZXU010000174.1:0-32973 GCA_035521515.1 Phenoliferia sp. Uapishka_3
TCCTTCATCTCCTCATCCTCCCCCTCATCCCGCTCCAAAAGATCCTCCACTCTCCTCCCCTCCTCCACCAACTCCCCACTTTCTCTCGCCCTAATCCTCAACTCCTCAACAATCTCCGGATCACTAACTCTCGGATCCAAATGTTTTATAGTCAACCTCTCCATAAAATCCAACCATTGTTCATCCCAGATTCCTGAATTGAAAGCTTCCCAGAGTTTGAAGACTGCGGGGAGGTAGTATTGGGGGTGCGAGACGGGGAGGAAGTGCACGCAGAAAGCTTGGGTGGCGAGGATTGAGTTTAAGGAAGAGGCGAGACGGGGGAGGAAAGTTTGCAGCATGGAAGGGATTTCGTGAGGTGGGAAGAAACGTTGAGAGTATTCGGTTAGGTAGAGGAGGGTTGAGGAGACGTTTCTGTAGTAGGCGAGAGAAATATCAGCAAATCTGGGGGAGTATGAAAAAGGAAGAGAGGATCGAGGTTACGTCAGGCCCGTCTTGCGTTGCTTCGGGAAAAGCTCCTTTTCAAGAATAGCGAAGATAGGTCGCCAAGGAAGCTGCATGTCTGAAATATCGATGCGCTTCTTGGACTCCAGTAGTGACATTGCCATGCCAGAAGAGAGATCAACGAGTCGGGTATCAAGTCCGGGCAGGACTACAGAAGAGGCCGCGTAAGCGAGGTGCGCGAGGTATGAATGGAGTAGTGGCGCTGGATCGTGCGAGACGTACCGGAGAGCTCGAAGTAGAGCTTTGCGAGCTTGGCTCTGATTTCTCGCTTCATTGGGTATTTGAGGGAGATCCAGCTGGTGGAGAAAGAGTTAGCTGGCATTCTAGGCTGAGAGAAGGTCCGGCGAGAGCTTACCATTCGAGTCGGTGGTTCCATTCTAGTGGCGGCAAGTCGAGTGGTCAGTACCCGATTTCTACCAACGAGCTTGAGTCTTCAAGTGCACTCACGAACGAAACCAACGTCACTGAAAGGAAGCAATAAAAAGTATCAGCACGCGATCGCACGACCAGTCGATAACAAGGCATCTCACTAATCCTTTGCCCTAATACAATCCACGAGCCTCCTAATAATGAACTCCAACCTCTGATCCATGACCTCCAAACTCTCAACCTCATAAGGCAAAGCCTTCTGATAATCCAACTGTTCATGTCGTGGTTTCTCTTTTGGTCTATCGAGCTTTGAAGTTGATGGTTGAGCGCGAGGTGGTGTTGCTGGTGCAGGAGAAGCAGCTGAAGAAGGAAGAGCGAGTTCTTCGTATTCTTCGTCTTCGATATCGTCTACTGGTGGATGCTGCAGATGGAAGAAGTCGGGGTTAGCGGTGGGAAATGAGCTGTGGTGCGGGCAGTGGGGTGGTGAGTGAGACTACCTCTGGACTGTCAACTTCGAGCATGTCATCATCTTGCATTTTGGACGACGACGACGATCGAGCGAGAGCTAAAGAGTGGCAAGAAGTAGTCAGCAATGTGAATTGTTATTGTTGACAAAGACTGAGTGCTGACAGAGTGAGTGGGGCTGACTGCTGTGGGATGTGCGCATGCCGGTAAGCGAGAGCTGAAGAGATTGGAGCGGGTTAAGAAGGTGAGAAAGGCTTACGCGTAGGTTTAAGTAGTGCTGAAGGATGTCCAGTAAAAGGGTGTCGCAAGCCTTCGGGCACTGGGTGAGTTGAGCCCGAATTGAAAGTAAACGCGCAAGCTGAATCGAGATACTCAATACGCTCGTAACGTCCATTTGGCACACTTGCTCGAAGGGAGATCGTTTTGATTGCGGTCACTCTATCCAAACGCAATCATGACAGTTAAGGATACGCCAAGTGACACCAACAGGAGTGAAAGTGAAGCAGTTGAAACTACTTCTCTCCTCTCACAACGCAAGTTCTCCATTCTTCCTTATCAACACAATGACTCGCCTAACTCTTCCCCCCGTCTGTAGCCCCACCTTACCAAAATGACTCGTCTACCTCACAAGGTCCTCACGCTCCACAATCTTCTCTTGATCCATCATCATCCTCTTCAACTCCTCGCAACATGACTCCAACCGGTCCATCCCCATACCACGCTATCCCAATCCCACCCCAAGTCCATTACGATCAAGACAGCGCAATGCAACAAGCAGACAGACGAGCTCGCAAACGCTTCTTTCAAGCTTTGATAGCTGGTTTCGCAATCTGGTTTTGGGTCGGTCTTATTTCAAGTGGAATCGTTGGATCGGAAGAAGCAGCAAGGAGACATAGAGGCAATACTGGTTGGTCAGTCGTGAGTCCTCGGCTGAATGACCGCACCCGCGTGGTCACACAAGTCTGACCCCGCCTCGATTGATAACAGGTTCGAACACCTATCGACCACAAAATAAAATGCAACGGTTTCCAATCATTGCCCTCCCCAGCTCAAGCTCAACCTCAACAAACCAGCTGGATCTCCTCCACAACTTCTTTCCACCCAATCTCCGTCCTCGCTGCCCAATTCTCCCCTTACAGCCTTCGCACGAGCACTACGAAATTCAAAATCCCTCTCGCTGAAGTTGACTCGCTGTTCTTGCATGGAACGGGGAGTTGGAGTCATGGAAATGTTGAGTTTTTGGTTGACGAGGAGTTGCGAGGAGATGCGGAAGTTGTCGTCGTTGCTAAGTATAATAATGATGCCTTGTTGGAGGATTCGGATGTTTGTTTGGTGAGGGAGAGTATTGGATCGGGAGCTCATAGAGCTGGAGTAGAAATTATCGTACGTCTCCTTATGTACCTCCGTCTCTTCGAAACGTCGACTAATCTCGCTCCCTACCAGACTCCCTCACAAATCGGCCCAAACAACCACTACGACCAACTAACTTTCAGCATCACCTACCGCCTCCCCTCCACTCTTTCCTCACTCACATCCCTCAACATCTCCGCCTCAATCTTCGCCACCACATCCTCCTCCCTCCCCTTCCTCTCCTCTCTCCACATCATAACCTCCAACGCCCCTATAACACTCGACACCATCCGTGCCTCCACCATCTTTCTCCAAACCACCAACGCTCCCATCCGCGTCGGCACCGCATCCGCCACCGAATCAATCTACATAAAAGACACCAACGGTCGCGTCGAAGGGAAATGGGAGACGCCAGAGATGGAAGTGGTGACGTCAAACGCTATTATCTCGGGTCGGTTTACTATTGGGAAGAGGTTGGAAATGACGACTAGTAATTTGGGGATTGATGCGAAAATTGCTTTGGTTAATGGGACGAGGTTTGAGGTTGGGGCGAAGACTAGTAATGGGAGAGTGAGGGTCGAGTATACGGAACAGCCGAAGGGGAGTAGATTGAGCAGTACGGTCGAGACGAGTAATTTGGGTGCGGTGGTGTTGATGGATCCTCAGTACGAAGGTTCATTCTACGTCCGTTTGACTTTCATTTCCTCCCGTCTTTGTGCTTAAGCTGATTTTTTCTCGTTCGCAGGCGTCGACGACGAACCTAGGCGTGACAGTCACTGGACCATACACAAAAGTGGACCCCTCAGACTCGAACCGATCTAGACACATTGAATTACGGGCAATTTCCAAAACTGTCGAGGGAAGTGTTTGGTGGAGTGAGGAGAAAGGGAAGGGAGATGGGGATAGGGAGGAGAGAGGAAGCACGAGTGTCAAGTCGACGAATTCGCGCGTCGAGCTGCAGTTCCTTTGAGGGGGCTCTTGGTCAAATAATCAGTCAGGCAGTTGTTCTTGTTCAGTATTCAGTAATTCGTTCAGATGTCAAATATAAGTCTGAAGTCATCGTTCGCTGCCCTCCAGCCACTTTCCGAGCCAGACGATTTTTGATGCCAGAATCTGCCAAGCTTTGCTCGACATCGGAGTATACCCTGGCTCCAAAAGACCTATTACTTATTGCTTCACTCCATTAGCCATGTACATCTTTGTGTCTTTTTGTGTGAGTATGTAATGTGAACTTTGAAGCGTGTTCATCTGAGCACTTCTGAGCCTGACGAAAAGTTCTATGGCCCATGCGACTAAATAGCGCCCCGCGAGCTGCGCTCGCCTTTCTTCCTTCTCGCTCATCTTGATTCGCTCGGAACCGCTTAGAGTTCCAGCTTTTTCTCGTTCCCGCCACCATCCCCTCTCGACCACCTGAATTTCTGGGGATTTTTTAGGAACTGGAATCACTTGAGTGCGTGCGCAGGGTGTGTCGAACTCCCCCTTCGCCCGCCTTCGAGTGTCCCGAGGAACTCTCTTCCTCGAATGCCCAACGCTAACGGTTCCTAAAAATCTACGAAATTCACCGAATGAGTTTCAGTTCAGTTGCATTGCGCTATTGACACGTCGCATGGGCTGTTGGCGCTGCGAGGGCAACTCCTCTTTTCGGCTTGGGGAGGCGCTGCTCGACCTTGCTCTCAGCTATACCCACGGCAAGAAGCTAAGAACATCCTCGATTCAGCATGGACGTCCCGGAAATCCCAGCTTCGATCTGGACGGAGCCTGTAATTGTCGTAAGTGACAGCTTGGCTCGATCCGCACCCAGCGCACGTACAACGACAGGAGGCAACTGGTTGGCTGTGAGATGAAGTGAGGTTTGCAGAGCTCTTACTTATGGGATTCTTTTCAAAGCAGGAAGAGCAACAAAAGCATCTTCGCCCACCATCCTACCACCTCTCCCTGCCGCTCGAACTCCTCGCGAAAGTCTGCACCTTCGCGGACGTTGACGACCTCCTCTCGCTCGCGTTGGTCGCGAAAGACTTCAACGCTGCAGCCAGCTTTCAGATCTATGGGAAGATTGAATTGGATTGGCGTACAACGAGATGTGAGAAACTTGTGTGGACGTGCCAGTCAAACGCGATGCTGCGAAGTCTAGTTCGTGAGGTTTCGGCGCACTGCACCTCACGAGCGGAGTGGCACGATGGATGGTTGCGGAACACGGAAGAGGGTAGAGCGGTCCTCGAATTAGCGGAGAGTCACTTCCCGGTCGATGCGGAGGGATTCGCTGCTGGAGGACGCGACGACCGTTCCCGCTTCCAGACGTTTCTCAGCCACCGCGCTGATGCTGCGTCAATTCTGAACGGAGACGTCGAATGGTTGGTGGATACAAATCAGGCCTCGGCGGTTTTCTACAGATGGATCGGTACTTTGAATGTGAGTTAATTCCCGCTCATGTGACAATTCCGAAAGGAAAGATTATCACAAAGTTCCGGTGTTGACGCTGTCGAATACAGAACCTCCGGTCCCTCATCACCAAAAATTTCACCCATAAAACAACTTACGAGGAAATTTACGAGGGAGTACCTTCTACCGAAGTTCCCTTGGCTGCACCAGTCCTTCGCTCCATAGAACGACTATCAATTACCTCGGATGACTCGTCGGGTAGCGGCACAACGCTCAACCTCATGGTCTTACCGCACCTCTCTTCTATTCGACATCTCGACCTCAACTTAAAGATCTCGGAAGATCTATCGTCCATGTCAAGCGGCCCCCCGCTACTGCATTTGGAATCCCTGCGCATCCAACTCGTGGGCGGTTTGCAACTAAGAGGCCACGATGGCTTCGTACAAGCGGCTGGGTTCTTCGATCGCATCACCAACCTCGGTCAACTCGTCGAACTTCGCCTATCCTTCACAGAACGAGCATCTAGTCCAGAAAGAAGTTTCCTCCTCGTCCTAATCGACATACTCCCAGCTCTTTCAGGACTTCGTTATCTCCAACTTTACTACCAAGATCCGGAGCCCGACAGCTGGGACCCTTTAAACGACCATCTACCTTCCGCCATTGCAAAGACATCTATCAAAACCCTCCACCTCTGCACCTGGCCAACCGAAAATTTTCTCTCCCTCCTTCCCAACTCCATAACGACACTGGTCATAGAGGATCTCTCTTCACTTTCCAGTATGACTCGAGACACGCTGAAATCTTTGAGACAATGCTTAGGATGGAAGCAGAACCATTTACCAAACCTACAGGAGCTGAGGATCGCTGCACGGCCGCGAAGGAGTTCTCCGCAAGATTGGACGGCGGTTACTTCACTTGCGGAGGGATTTTTGTTTACTTACGGAGAAAGTATTGTGAGGGACGACGAGAGATCGTGGATTGTGAGGGACGACGAGAGAACGCGGTGGTGAAGTAGACACACAGTGGAAGTAGTGGACAATAGCAAGCGAAATGAAGATTGCGAGATGAAGGTTCGACAACAGCTCGCACGTTGAGCTGCAATTCATTTGGAGCGATTCTGTAGTTCAATTTGGGTATGTTAGTTTAAGGTAAGACAGAAATCTCTCCTGGAACTGCGATTGCGCTTGAAGCAGTGAGAACGTGAGCTCGTAAGATTTTTGGTTCTGCCCTCGATGCTTCCCAGCTTAGGTCGAGTCCCCACATTATATACCGACATTCAGGCTCAGTGCTGAAGCGCAGGCTGAAAGGGTGCGCGCTACCTATTCGGGAGAAAAGGACGTCAGGGGGTGCTGTGCCTTCCGGCCGGCAGAAGGAGAGACGCCGCTGTTCTCGCCCAACACACTCCCAATACCACCGCTCCCACTCTGCTTCGCAGCAAACACACCATCAGAGAAGATGGAATCACCGGAGACGCAACATCTCATACTGGACCCTGCCCACCTCGTAAGTGGCCTTGCGTTCAGGCGTGCATTGCGGGCACGCAAATCGAAGCTCTGCTTGTTCGAACGGAACCTTATGTACTGAAAGATGTCTTCTGTCCCAGCTCAAAGCCGAGCAGCATCTATGCTCTCCTTCGTACCACCTCTCCCTCCCTCTCGAGCTGCTCGCCAAGGTTTGCGTCTTGTCAGACGTTCCAGACCTCCTCTCGCTCGCCTTAGTCGCAAAGGATTGGAATGCCGCCGCCACGGATCAATTATACCGCTACATTGCCATCCCATGGACGTCATCTACCGGCGTAAAACTTATATGGACTTGCGAGTCAAACCCTTCCCTGCGACGCCTGGTACGAAAAGTAGCCGCCCACTTTACGACGGAAGAAGAATGGCGGGAGGAATGGCTTTGGGACACCAAGGCCGGGGCTCTGGCCAGACAGACGGGAGCAGATCGCTTCCCCGAAGCATTTCGTGGAACCGGAAGCGAGAGGGACAACTATCACTACGAAGGCTTTCTGCGACATCAAGTATCCTCGGCCTGGTATCTCGCAGAAGATGCAGCCTGGTTGAAGGAACGCGGAGAGGGTGTTCTGGCCTTCTACACTTTTATCAGTACTTTGACTGTCAGTATTTCTGTGTCTTTTGGCTGATAAATTGATCACTCATCGTGCAACGGTCTCCAGAATCTCCGACACCTGACAACCGTGAATTTTGATGCTTCAAAGATATCAGGAAGGGAAGGTTCGGAAGAATCAGGGGCACCAGATCTGGCCGCTTCGATCCTGGCTTCACTCGATCAAATTTCCATTACCTCTGAAGACCCGCTGTGCGGGGATACCACCAGCGTCAACCTCAAGATCCTACCGCACCTCGCTAATGTGCGCCACCTCGACCTCAACATGAGTGGATACAGTGACCTATCATCCATGGGCAACGGAGCCTCACTGTTGAATTTGGACGTTCTGAGGATGAAGGTCTCGGGTGACGACCGTCTCGGCAAGGCAATCAGTATATTTCAACGAGTCGTCAACCTCGCAGAATTGCACATCTTCCTCTACAATACCCGGACCAATCCAGCGGAATCCACCTTCCTCCTTCTCCTCTCCAAAGAAATCCCCCGACTTTCGAACCTCCGCTGCATCAACCTGAATTACGAAAATACCCGGCGGGACGCGAACGATGGGTGGACAATTTTCTCAGCGGATCTTTCGGACTCCCTCGCGAAAACAAAAGTTAAAATCCTCCGCCTCCGGAACTGGCCTCCCGAATCATTCCTCCTTCGTCTACCAAAGTCTATCACAATTGTGGCCCTCTTGGATCTTTCGCCGATTGGGTCCGAAAATAGAGAGGAGATGTTGGAGGAGTGTTTGAAGTGGAAGACCAAGTATTTGCCCAACTTGGTGGAGCTTCGGATTTCTGAGAGATCAGGCGAGCACTCCGCTTCGATCGAGGAGGCGCAGAAGTGGTTGGTGACCACCCAGCGGGCAAGGGGTTTCTCTTTCTCGTTCACCGTGGAGTACGCATCGAGAGGTAACGGGGATTGGCATCAGTGAGATGGGAGTTGATATGAGGAACCTGTCTTCAAGAAACCAAATTTTGGTCCTTTTTTGGTACAGCGCGTTGTGGTGAGAGCAGAGGAGGACTATCGAGTAGGGTGGAGGTGGAGCTCCGAGACCGCAAGAGCTCAAGGGATTCTTGACTCAGCCGCCTCGATGTTTCCCGAGATCAGTTGACTTCAATTTCCTCCGTACATCCTATTGGAACTTTACCATTAAACTTCCAATTGTAGCTTCTGATCATCACAAGAAGGTGGATAAACTATCTGCAGCTTTCCTTCTTCCTTCGGGCTAACATTCCTTTCCTCCTTCTCACCGCCCTCTTCTTTCCGAAGAGACTGATCATGAGCATTCCAGAAGTGTCAGAACTCCCAGTCGAAGCAGTTGTGGTCAGTCCGCTGCCCCGAAACGCATGCTGAGCATGAGATCTAGAAGCGCTCGCATGAAAAGCACTGACTTCCGTGCCACACTATAGGAAGACCAACATCAACATCTCTCCCCACCTTCGTACCACCTCTCCTTGCCACTCGAAATCCTTGCGCAGATCTGCGTCGTCTCGAGCGTTCACGACCTTCTGTCGCTCGCGTTAGTCGCAAAGGATTGGAACTCCGCCTCCACAAACCAAATCTATGGAAACATCGACCTTGAATGGAGAGCTTCTACCTGTCAGAAGCTCATTCGAACGTGCGAGTCCAACCCTTCACTACGACGTCTGATCCGAGGATTGGCGGCCAAGTACACGACGGAGGAAGAATGGCGTGAAGAATGGCTCTTCGGAACAGAGGCTGGGAAGCTGGCTCTTCAAGCCGCAGAAGATCGTTTCCCGAGCGTTGGTGACGATGAGCTTGGGGAGGGTTTCCATCTCGAGGGATTCCTGCGCCATCAAGTATCTTCGGCGTGGTACTTTGCAGGGGATGCGGCGTGGTTGAAGGATCGCGGAGAAGGTTTCCATGCGTTTTACAAACTTATCAGTACCTTGAGTGTGAGTCCCTATGTCTCTTGCCCGTGGTCAGACTAATTGCTGACTTTCGCGACGATGCTTCAGAACCTCCGACGCCTAACCACCATTAACTTCGACCAAACGACAATGCAACATTCGGACACAGAATCCGACGGCCTCGAACTGTCTGCACCAGTCCTCAGTTCGCTCGAGCACCTTTCCCTCACCTCCAATGACGACGACATCACCCGCATCAATCTCAAGATCCTACCCCATCTTTCTGCCGTGCGCCACCTCGACCTCAGTGTGAGTGAAACCACCGACCTTTCCTCCATGTCCAATGGACCTTCACTATCAAACCTGGAGTATCTTCGATTAAAAATACAACATGACCACGGTTTCGGAAACTCGACCGGCATTTTTCGCCGCATCGTCAACCTTCGCGAACTCCACGTCAATTTGTACGATGGAAGAACGGACCCTGGCAAATCCGGCTTCCTTCCGTTCCTCATCAAAGAGCTTCCGCGTCTTTCCAACCTTCGTCACCTTACCCTTCATTATGAAACAATGCATCGGGGAAGGGGAACAATCTTCACCAGCGACTTGTCCTCCGCGCTTGCGAAGTCGAAAATCGAATCCCTCCGCCTATTCACCTTGCCACCGGACGTGTTTCTTTCTCTCCTACCAAGCACCATCACCACTCTTGCCATTGGACACCTTTCGCCGATGAGCCTAGAGGAGAAGGAGGAATTGTTCGAGAAATGCTTGGGATGGAAAAGCAAGTTTTTGCCCAACCTGGTGGAACTGCAGCTTTCGGAAAGATCTTCCCAGCCTGGAGTTGTGCAGGATGCAGAAGAAAGATGGGAAGCGTTGACACAGAGGGCGAAGGGGTTCGTCTTTACTTTTACGCAGCTGAGTTGGAGACGTCCTGGGGAATGGCAGTGGTGATGCAGGACAAGGACTATCACGTGTGTATGAGACTCGTCCGTTTTTTTTCATTGAAAAGACCAGTTTCGTATCAACTCTCTCCTATAGCTCGTCGCTCCTCCCCATGGCAACTTCCGTCTCTGTCTCATGGGCGCCGGCGGCAGCTGCCGGGATGCCGCCACGCTCTTTTCTGAAAGCAGAGAAAGATGATCAGCAAGATGTAGAAGCACACCCAGAAATGAGAGAGGAGACGAACTTTTCGAGATCAGATGCCCAAATTGCAGCACCGGCTGCAGAGGTGAAGCTAAAGACGGTGCCGACGATGGGGACGAGTCCGAGGAGAAGCGCGACGGCTCCGAATCTACACGTCCATAATTAGTACTGCGAAAAAAGGTCATACTACGATTATCCTCACGAGGTGTAAGCCCCTCGACGTTTTTGAACGAAGGCGTCGCGCTGAGCGTTGGTAAATCCTTTGAGCTGAAAGTAGCGGCCGTGGTATCCCCTGAAAAAAAGTATAAATGACAACGCCTCCTTCGCTGGATGAAACGAAACGAACGGTCCAGCATGCTGTCCATTGTATCCCAAGAAGAAGGCGGTACCGACTCCAGGAATCGCATTGAGCGGCAACGACAGGATATATCTCACCAATCCCTCCTGCAAATGATGATCAGCTCCTCATCCGGTCTCCTAAGAAAAATCGTCACACAGTAGAGAATTTCGAGCTGATGGGCCCGAGCAAACTCTTTCCCAACACCATTCCTCCGCCCGATTTCTTGATCGTGCGACCCTTTTCCACCAAATCCGAATACCCTCGCGCCGCGAGCACAGCATCAAAGACTTTCTCCGACGCGTCCTTGACATAAAACGCCTTGTTCAAGAAAGTGATGATGAGCCAACTTTCGGCGAGGACTGCTGGAATGGCGGCGATGAAGGCGAGGGGACCGCTGACGAGAGCGAGGACGGCTACTTGGGGTAGGTAGGTAAAGACGGCCATAAGAACGAGGACGATCGCGGACATTGTGATTGATTTTACAATGATGGGCTGCACAGGCATCGTAAGTCAAAAAACGACAGTAAGCGAAGACGACGTCGCTCACCCGGACGCTCTCGAAAAGCTTTGGGTGTGATACGAAGTATACAACGCCTCGGCTGGATTTCGCGAGCGGGTTCAATTCCGGAATCAAAAGACGAAAACATTCAACTGACAGTGGATAGACATAAGCTCCACTCTGAAGTGCCTCTGAAGCCAAGGACCCGACCGCAGTGGCGTCCTCCTTGACGAGATTCGAAGCCTTCTTGAGTTCGCGCTGGACGAGGGTTGATTTATCTGAGCTCATTTATGCTGAGGTTGTTGTGGGTTTCGAGCAAGCCAGGCGCCTGACGAGCGTTTTGTGTTGTTGACGCAGATCCTGATCGACGTCATCCATGTTAGCTCGAGGTGGTGTAAGTCTGGGAGCATAACGTCGAAGGTGCAAGTAGGTTTCGGACGTGGCGCTCGAGCTCATCGCGCAGTCGAGTCATTTGGCAGTCCGTTAGCCGGCACCAGTGAGAGCAACAGCATTAGGCCTCAAAGAAACTACGAGTCCTAAAGGAGCACAGTACGTCAGTCGCCAGCCAGCCCATCCAAGCAACCTTATCGCGTCCTATTTCCACAAACACCTGCTCTAAGTACGTCAGCCCCCACTTCAGATTGAACTTTGGCGCACACCGCAGACGGATTTGGGGGCGGGGAGGGACGCAGCCCGAGCTTCCGCATACTAGCCTGAGAGAGGACTGGAATGGGAGCGAGTGGCGCGCTTGCGTCTCGGCGGACCAGGCGGAGCTCGGTCGATAAAGGGCGGGTGGAGGGTGTGGAAATCAGTCTGCACCAGGCGCACATCCTACGAGTGGGTGGATGCATCGGGCTGGCCTGTGCGTAGCGGGGATGACGTTCTTGCGCGACGCTGAGCGAATACAGCGGCGTGCATTGTCGACCGGCAGTTGTTGTTGACCTCCACCTTCCGAAACGCTGGCTGGATTATCGGCTTACTCGATATCCTCGCTTTCACTCCTTCAGACAAGATGAACCGGCTGTTTGGTGCCTCGGCTGCAAAGCCCAAGCCAAGTCTTACGGACGCCATCGCATCAACAGACCTCCGAATGGACTCCATCGAAGTGAAAGTGCGGAAACTCGACGTAGAGCTTACAAAGTACCGAGATCAAATGCGACGAATGAAGGATGGGCCAGGAAAGGTTCGCCCCAATCCACCCACTTCAAGTTGACGCGCGAAGTGCTAACTGCCTAAATGGTGGTGCTAAATAGGCGGCAGTACAACAACGCGCTTTGCGAGTATTGAAGCAGAAAAAGTTGTACGAGTCACAGATTGGCCAGCTGCAACAGCAAACTTTCAACATGGAGCAGGCGTCGCTCACAACCGATAATTTGCGAAACACCATGGCGACTGTCGACGCGATGAAGACTGCCAATAAGGAGCTGAAGAAACAGTACGGAAAGATGGATATTGTGAGCATCCTGCCTGGGATGATTGGAAGTAGGAGTCAGCCACTAATGATATATTCTACCCGATGGTTCATTAGGACAAAATCGAGGTGCGCAGAAAGAGTGCGACCGCAGTGTGTTCATCGAAAATTGACCTACTCTTTCTCAGCAAATGCAATACGAGATGGAAGATTTGATCGAGCAAGCCAATGAAGTACAAGAAAGCATGTCGCGGTCGTACGGCGTGCCGGACGAGGTGGACGAAGCCGACCTGGAAGCAGGTGAGTTTTGCCTCTTCCCTTTGGTTTTAGATAAAGGTTACGACACTCACTCAATTTCCTTCAGAACTCGACGCGCTAGGAGACGACTTGGCTGAGGACGAGGAGGGGATTCCGTCGTACCTGCGCGAGGAGGGAACGGAGCTGCCAGACTTTGTGGACGAAGCGCCGGTGCTAGAGAAGACGGTCAGTAATTTCGCGATGTTGTGAGGATTGCAGCTGATTTTCTCAAGGAAGAACAGGCAGAGCCGAGAGCTACCGAGGGTGTCATCTAATCAGCTTCTGACAGCAGTCTTTGATTTGCCGCTTTGTAACGTTGTAAATACCTCCCCTTAAGTTCACTTCCCGATTCTCCAATATCGTTTAATGGAAGAGGCGACACCGCATCCGTTGGCGAGGAGCTTTCAAGGGGGTCCTCGTGGGTTCGGCTTCTCCTGGTCGGCCCTGGGGTGTTGATTGTGAGCGCTGGGCTACAAATTACTTGATCGAAACTGGAGAACTCTTCTTCGCAGGACCTCGGGGTACTGTCCAGTGTAGAGGAAAGTCGAAGAGTCGGTAAGTGTTCCCGCAGTTTCTCCACCTTCGAAAGTCGGTAGCGTCAGGCACCACACCACTTGCTCGTCTTCCATTACCCCACATTACCCCAGGTTCTGCCTTCCATCCCATTTAACATTCGGAGCTTCTCCCACTCAGGAAGATGACGAAGATGGTACGGGAAGATCCACCCCTTGTTGACTGCGACGACTCGGTTGAATGTATTCCGGCGTACATGGAACGTTGGAGCCTTCCCCCTAGTGCTCCTGCCAAAATCAAGGAGAACGAAGTGTTACAAGGTTTTTCTCCTCTCACCACTCTCCTACCACCTACACCTCCCGCATCACCGTCACGTCAACGCACGATGGCGTTCAACCTCCACTCGTGCTTCTCATTCATCAGCGACGACTCCCCTTCACACTTCCCAATTACTCGGGCTTCTTTCTCCGCCAATTACTCTCCAACTTCCTCCGTCTTCTCCGACTGTCCAGAATCTCCCGACATCCCTCAACTCGAGCTCTCACCGTCTACCGTTGTCACTTTCCCCACATCACCGTTCGATGGAACAACGCTCATGGTCGCGGAGGAGGACGACGACGCTACATCATATAACCAGCGACAACAATGGCAAAGTGGAGCATCAAATCTGCGGAGAAGGAGCATCACAAATACTACCCCGGATGATTGGGCAATCGCGCTAGGTACGATGAAGACCAAGCAGGATCGCAAAACTTTGGGAAAGAGGGTACTCGCGGTATCGGTCGTCGCTACCACAGGTGCTGTCATATTCTTGCGTCCATTTTTTGGGCTCTAGATTGTGAGTTTTTTACTGCCGCCCATTTTGCTACTTTTGCTGACATGTCGCTTTGTCCGGTCTCGCCAGCGCTCAGCACCTATCCGACGTCGCCCACCCGTCTCTGTATTCCACGCCTCGCTATTCCCGCCCACCATGTTGTTATTAGTTTTTGTTGTAAAGTTTAGTCTTCTTTGTAGTAGATGGTGGGGGTAGAAGGAGAACCTGCTGTGCCGGTAGTTGTGTACGAACTGTCGTGTTGCCGTGTAGCACAATGACATCGAGTAGAAAACTTCAGTATCGGAAGCTTCCTCGAAGCAAGTCCCTTGCAAACAGTTTCCGGGGACACCATCAGTCTACATTCGTTTGGTCTTGTCTTGTAACCTCACCGGTTCACCAGTCGGCGAGAAGCAGTTTGAGCCACCAAGTCAGTTTGGAAGTCAGGGGGAACCTGGGGCGAGTCTGATCCTTTTTGCGTCGTAATGTTACGGGCTAAGTGCTACTTATTCGATTCCAGAATCTTAACTACTTCGCTAGCGAGAACAGCTGCTCTCCGTAATCCTGCATCGTCTCCTCGAAAGTGCGATATTTGAATCCGAATGCTTGTTCCGCCCTGCGAAATAAGAATGAGATTAATACAAGAAGGAGAATAATCATGGGGAATCGTCAAATCTCAAGACTTACGGGGTACCGTCAGCAGTATCAATGACTTCAAGCGGTTTGTCTTCCGCGGGCGCTATTCGTCCAGCCTGAGCGGGGAACAACTTTCGAAGAACGAAAGCTGCTTGTTCGCAAGATGAAGGTCCAGCAACGAGGAGATAACGTTTCCCTCGCGACTCCGGTCGAGCGATTGCTCCAACATGAGCCAGAGCGACGTCATGGATGTGGACGTATTTCTACGAAGCGAAATTCTTCTTAGCTATGCAGCCGGCTGTAAAACAGAACGGTATAAAGGCTTACCGAAAAGATTGAGACGGGAGGAAGTGATGGGGTATCAATCAGCACTTTTGCAGTCATTCCGGCGGAAGACTGCAGGTCAGAAATCGACTTCACTCCTGGCTGTTGCGAAGGGCCAAGGACCCAGGTAGGCAATATACTAAAAGGGTGCGAAGTGAGTACTAGAAAGAGGATCATTCGATTATTCAAATGAACGAACGTCGTGAGAGTGAAGCTGGGTTTCTCGCGAGCCATAAAGTCCCACGCAGCTTTCTCCGCCAGGACTTTGGATCCCGCTAGAGTCTGAAGCTCAGTACACATTTGAAAGAAAGAAAGAAAGCAATGGGACGTACAGTAAGCAAGCAATCCTTGAGCCGGTGTCGCAGCCTTCGCTTGTTCGTAAGTGACCGGGTTCCAGCTATCGGAAGTGTAGTGGGCATTAGGTGCTGGGTCCACAAAGTTGCGGACTGAAGCGAAACTAGGTTGAGAGCACAACGAATGAGCTTCACCGTGATGTCACGCACAGCGTCGGACAGTGCTTACGAAGACGTCAGGACAATGGCCTTGATTTTGGGTTCAAGGAGAGCGGATTGCAGCATGCCGACAGTTCCCTCTATTGCTGGTATGAGTAATTGATGCTCCGGGTCCTACACCAATGTTCGGAACAACCAGGTCAGCATTTGCTACTCTGCGACATCGGTTCGCAAGATCAGGCCCACCGTAATGAGACCAAAGGGTACTGGGCTCGCCGTATGAGCCACATAATCGACTCCTTTGACTGCTTCGTCAAAGGCTCCCTTCTCCACAAGGGAGGGGACGAGGTGAAACTCTATGTTTGCTTCGTGTTCCGGGAACTTGGCGATGAATGCGTCACGTTGAGCTGTGGTCCGCACTGTGCCACGCACGCGATAACCGGCAGAGAGGAAAGAGAGGACCACTTCAGTTCCGAGGTACCCACTGAGATACGTGGGAGCTGTCAGACGTGGGTCTGGTGCCGCGGGATGTGGGGTGTTGCACTCACGAAGCGCCCGAGACCAAGACAACAGATTGAGAAGACATCGAGCGTTGTAGAGAGAGAAGTCGGAGAATCTAGTATAAGAAAGAAGAGGAGAAGGAGGGTAATCAGAAGTACGGCGCGTCCGCCAAAGAACTGTTTCCTCGCCTCGGCCCGGCACCGAGCGTTGCTGACGGAGAAAATACCAAAATATCGAAGGAGTACACCTCGAGTTGCGGAGCGACCTACACTACTGTTCGCTTGTTTGTAGATGCGTTAGTTCTAGAGTCTTGCAGGTATCAAAATTGCGGTTGCTAATTTTATACAACTTATTGTCTGCTTGTACTGCTTATCCTCTCTCGATTATATCCCACCCACTGGAGGGCAAACGGTCAGCAAACTGGTAGGGCACTCAAAGATTCAGAGAAAGTGGCTTACTGGTACACTTGATGCAAAACGTCTACTGCGAACCTGCTATACGTGCTCTGTGGCGTTCCCACCAGCGCTCTCCCATAGGCTGCGATTTGAGCATCCAATTGCGGATACATGAACTGCGCCAGCGGTACATTGTCTTCACTATTCCGAAGTCCAGCGAGGCGCGAGAGACCATCGACGGCTTTGCCGTTGACGGCGTTTGGCGAAGAGAAGTCTGAAAGAATAAAGGTACAAGGGAAGTTGTCGAAGAAAATTGCGAGATTGCGGTCGGCCGTGGGAAGCTTCGAGTCGGTTGCAATGAAAAGCGGGGCGTTGAAGGGGAGGTGACGAGGGGAGGTATGGAGAGTTCCGCGACATGACAAGGTGGAGTCAAGGGGGGATTCTGCTCGAGTGCGGATGGGTGGAATGGCGGGGAGTGGTGCATGATGATAAGCACCTTCTCGCTGTGGTCGTGAGTTTGCTCGTTTGACCAGAGCCGGAGTGGTGTCGTTGGCAGGAGCAATGTCAGCCTGCAGATTGGCCGAACGCCGTAATTTTGGCGAAGACGATTTGTACGTCCCGTATTTTTCCGCGCTTTTCGCGGCGATGCCCTCGCAAACATCTTGATCGACTTTCATCTTGGTTGAGCATAATAGCTGCCATACGCCTGCCATGTTGTCCGGGGCACTTTTCTGGAAAATACCGTCTCCTACTCGCAGATGCAGCCCATAGTAGTTCGTCGGTCCACCAAGACGATCCCGGATCTCAAAGGTGATCTCATCCACTAGAGGGTTTTGGAAGACCATTGAGTTGCGGAATGCCGAACGAGCGTTGAAGTTCGCCTCTTCCTGAACGTGCAGCCTGGACGTTCCAAAGAGAGATCCGAGATGTAGGAGTTTGTAAGACTCACTCTCGCTGGCGAGACGAGTCAAGTCGAGACGATTTTCGAATTTGGCAAGCGGCTCATCGTCGTCTTGAGAGTCGTACATCCTAAACTGGTACATCGTTGTGTCGCGGAGGTAAAATGTGTCCGGATTCGTCGGTTCAGGGTCTGTCTTGGTAGGAGAGGGGGTGGGGCGAAGCTCGAGATCCTCCTGAAGGAAGGCGCTGGTGTGGTTCCAGCGGTCACGCGTGCGAACGAACTTGCGCGCCTCGCCGAGATTAACGAGGAAGTCCCAATGCACGAGGGTCCAATCAAAGTACTCTGTACACTCGCGAGGAATGAGATCTTCGCTGCCTCCCTCGCCAAAGTCTTTGCACCTCTCGAGTCCCGTCTTTGTCGCCATTTCGAGACGGCGCTGGAGTTTGTCGAATTGAATGTAGGGGATAGCATGGCCTAGCCAGACCGGCGGAAGGAGAAGTGTACGACCGAGGATGAAGGCAATCGATAGCGCGTTCTCGAGTGAGATTCGCTGATTGTGGTAGCCTGAGTGAGGCGAGTAGGCGAGGAAGCGTTCGTTCGGATCCGGACGCTCCGGGCGCTCCTTTGCGGCAGGCCAGACATCCACGTCGACCACGTCGAGCGGTGCATGCGTCGGTTCCGAAGTTTTCTCGAGCTGATTTGGAGGCCGCTCTGGAGGGAGAGTTGGGGTTTTGGTTGATGGTGGTCCTTGCGGCTCTTTCGTTGCCCTCAATGCATCGTCGCGTCGACCTGTCTCCGCCGTCGCGTCCCCAACATCCCCAGCTACCTCTATTGCGCTCCGTGAGGCTACAAACAGCCCTCCCGCTATCAACAGCACGCCGAAGAAGACCCACTTCGCTCGGCTCCTCAGCTTTGTCCGCAGGTAAGCGCCGGGTCCACCTCTCCTCTGCGCACCAAACGCGAGCGAGTTTGTCGTGATACGTCGGTCAAACATCTTCCTTTCTTTCTGACTCTCGAACCGGAAATGTGACGACGAGGTGGGGGAGGGGGGGAATGTGCTGCTTGACGCAGGCGCCGAGTAGGGAGGGATTGGGATTGAAACAGAGGACTGGTGGCGACTCCGAGGGCCGGGCGAGGCTGGAGAGTTGACGTGAGGACTCAATGCTGGCGACGGGAGACCTCCATAGCGGTACGGAGAAGACACTGCAGGAAATGCAAGCGATAATCAATGCGGCACGTCGCAACCGAACTGAACAAATACGCACTTTTTAGAGACCCAAACCAACACGTCCGCAGAGCCAGCTGCTTTAACAAAAGGCACTGATTTGCGGACAGCCGTACAACAACTACTTGACAAAGAAGGGTCCTCCTCGAGGTCACTTGGCTGAGCGCTTGGGCCACCAAAATACAAAGGCTCCAAGAGGGCTGTGCGAAGCCAGCAGATCAACTTGGGGCAGCTGGGCTTGAGTTTGTCCTCTTCGACAAGTCAAAAGAGAGTGCAAGAAACAAGATCTGTCACCAATGGTTGTCCATAAAAATCGTGCAATGCGTATTTACTATTTGACAACGCCAAGCGACCAAATCATCGGTACTCTACTCCTCACACAATTACCTTCTTGTCTTCCACCTTCACCTCCTCTGCCGAATCTAATCGTGTAACATCTGAAGTTCGCGACTTTGTCGCAGCCAGTTCAGACTCCGACGAAACTGGGGCGGGTGCTTCTTTCCCAACCGCCTCTGCTTTGATGATATTTCTTTGAAGCGAGTAATGCTTGAGGAACAAGCTGAGAATAAACCCCACAGTAACTAGAGGCGCAGTGACCTGTGATGTTATGGTTAGCAAAGCCTGAACATTGAAGGTTTGAACGGTTCACGTACGATCCAGATTGTTGAAATGGAGCGAGTGAAGGCGTGAAGGACCTGGTTCCGTAGCTCAATTGGCTATCGAACAATTTGCGAATAAGTAATTGTTTCCGTTAAACGAGAGATGCCGAGAAGAAAAAAAAGCGCACCTCTAGCTTCGAAAGCCCTTCCACATTTCCTGCGATAGCAGAACCGGCGTCCGCGAGGGTGTAACCGCTAATCCCGACTAGCCGCTGCTTCAGCTCTGAAGCGTAGATAGCTCCACCGATTGAAATTCCGATTGTGCCACCAAGTTGTCGGACCAAACCGAGGGAGGCAGTTGCAGTGGTCATATCGGCAATGGGCACTGTTCGGAGTTATCAGGCGTGAGCGATTGATGCAACGATTGCAACTGATATCTCGAACTGACCTGAAGCCTGTAAGGCAACCAAAGGCACCTGAAAGAGACTTCCTACGCCGACAGCGGCCTTCATGATTCCGGAAAGGTCAGCATACCCTCGCACTCAAAGAATTACGGCTTCACTTACGATGAGGAGGTAAATTTCTTCCTTCGCGCTGCGATGGTTTCCCATAAGTCAGCAGATGACATTCGGTGTTTCGTGAGTAGAACCGTACCGATTTGAGGTTTCATCCAGCGTGGCCAAAAGAGCAAATCCAATGATGCAGAAAAAGAATGAGCCGCTGATGATTGCTCTGTATTTCTGCGTCTGGGTGGCGAAGCAGGGTCAGAAAACTATGTTCGCTGATGGATCGCCCCTTCAAACCGACCTTCGCGAGTATAAAGCCAGAACCGACCGAGACGATTGCTGACCCGACGGAAAGAGGCATGAGGGCGACTCCTGAAAGTGTTGCGGAGGCTCCTCGAATTTGAAAGTACAACGGCAGGTAATAAGATGAAGTGATGAAAGCGAAGGAGTGGCAGAAGACGCCGATCAAGAGGCAGACTGTCGTCCTTGTCTATCATATACGGTAGATATATCAGTGATCAAATTGAGAGTGAAATTAGCGTGAAACACACCTTGAACAACCGAGGTGGGATGATAGGACTTCGGCTGGTGTACGTCTCCCAAAATGCAGCGGAAACGAGGAGTAACCCACCGATCGTGAGCAACGAAATGGTCTGAGGGGTGTTCCAATTGGTCTCGCCGAAGCTGAATCCGAGGAGGACGCAGACAGTTCCGCCCACGATGAAGAATAGCCCCAGGAAGTCGAAGGTACGGCGGAAGTCGGCGAACGTCATGCCGCGGTGTGGGTTGAGGTTGAGAGTGAAGATGAGGAGGGCAAGGGCAAAGCCGCCTGAGCCATTGCAGGGTAAGTAGAAAGTTCAAAATTAATTCAAAGATTGGACTCACCAGTGGGGAGGTTGATGAAGAAAATCCATCTCCAACTAACGTGATCAGTGAGCTAAGAAACATCATGATAAGTAAGCGTGATGTTTGACAGTAATGGGTAATAAAAACTAACCAAGCCTCCGATGAGGGGACCCAAAACAGCGGCAACTATGACAAAATAAGCGGTCAGACGCATTCAGAACGACTCTCCACGACTTTACGTACTGCCCCAGGTTGCACCGATACCTCCACCGTACTTTCCTCGTTGCGCCAGAGGCACGATATCGGAAATCACAATCTGTGTGAGTTGCAGGATTCCACCTGTTTTCGCGAAATCGTAAGCTTTGACATAATCCAAAACCAAGCCAATGATCTCACCTCCTCCAATTCCTTGCACACCTCGGCAGACGCAAAGCCAAGTCATTGATTGAGCTGCCCCGCACATTGCACTGCCAAAGAGGAACATCGAAACAGCAAAATAAAGTACAGGCTTCCTGCCAAAAATCTGGTAACAACTTTCGATATCAGAACTGAATCCGTGGCGTGCAAGTGCAGAAATGCAGCTTACCTGTGCAAATTTCCCGTATATCGGAGCACATGAAGCGGCAGCGAGCAAGTACGCCACTCCGACCCAGGCGTATTGGGTTTGGGTCCCTCCAAGCTCGCGTGTTATTGTTGGTAAAGCTGTCGAGACGATTGTTTGGTCCTGTTTTGTTATGTTCTGTTAGCGAATGGCTTTGAACACTTCAAAGCGGATGTTGTCGCACGAGAGCAGCCAAAAATGTGGTGAGCATCAACCTGCGAAAGAAGTTTGTTAGTACTTGTTCTCCAGCTTGCACTCTGAGGAATGACCGACCCGCTGAAGACAAGCCCTAAGTTATTTTTCGGGATGACCTGAGTTTCCATTACTTTGATCTTCCCTCCCGTTCCTCCGTCCGTTGTCGCCGGCTCCGCGCTATGATTTCCTCCTTTTTCCACATCGGTGGCGTCCGATCCAGAGCGTTTGATAGGCTGTATTGTGTCGTCTCCGACTTCTGTTGGTTCCAGATGTGTCGCTGATTCTGAAAGCTGCTCCCGCGGAGCTGTAGTGGTCATGTTTGTCTGAATCGAAGGACCTGAGCCGCGTGGTCGGGAGTCGGAGTAGTCGAATGAAGTCGTGAAAGGGAGAAGGAGAGTAGGGGATGGGTGAGTTGGCTCGAGCTGACAAGAGGGTGGCGAATCTAAGGAGCTATGGAATTGGGGAAGAAAGATGCGCAAAGCGCGACATCGGAGTCTGGTTTTGCGTGAGCCGGCGTCTCCGTCGGCGCAAATTGTCCTGCCGCACTCGGCCGAGAATCGAGATGAGATGGGAGGAAGATGGAATAGAAGGAAAAAAAAGGTCAGCCTAGGTAGGCATGTCGCCAAAGGAAAAAAGAGGAGCGTCTGGCAAAACACAGGCGATGGTGAATGCAATTGAAGACACGATTACAAGGTTTTTGAAATATACAATGATGTGCGGAGAGCGAAATTAGGGGCCTAGTCGTATACGCAGTGTTTCAACCGTCTCTTGCTTGCTTCTGTTCAAACACTCGAGACTTCAGTCAAGCACTCTCTTTGCTTGATGGACCAGAAATGAGCAAGTTCTTAATTCCAGCTACGCCCGACCAGGCGGAGCTGCCTTCGCCGCCTCAGACCTCCTCCCCACCCAACGAGCACACCACCAATGAAGACAGCCGCGGGCCGACCCAATCTCAATACGAGACCCAGAAAGTCGGACGCTCTTTCGGGGACTCTTACGAGCTTGACGTCTTCGGAAGCGCACCTTCTCATTCGGGCACCGGCAACGCACAAAAACAACTCCGTCGCCCCACCCATCCTGACCTATCCTCGCCTGCTCGCCGGTCAAACACCGTATCGACCTCTCAAGAAGCTGATACGACGTCCGATCGACCATCCGGACCAAATATCGACGCGTCCGACGCTCGCTCAGAAGCACTTCAAGCGAGCACAGATTCGCCGCTCGAGACCGGGGACTTCGGGGAGACGCAGCACCCACAGTCCTTGCGGACAAACGAGGAGGAGGACGCTGAGGACCCTTCAGGAGTGCTGAGTGATGGTGTTGGAGAAATTTCGATGGTCATGGCCACCGCGGAGCCCAAAGAGGTGGCAGACGAGAACACGGTCGACCCGACCCGGGTTGACGAATCTGTGATGCACGATCATCCAGAAGATGTTGGAGAGGACAAACGTATTGTCAACTTCATCGCTCAACCGACGCCCTCCAACGGCGACCTGTCACTGCGACCCATCCGCACAGCTGCCCGTACCTCGCATGCGACATTCGACGAGCCCAGTGCCCCATCCTCCTCCGCCGTGGTCGCTCGTGATCTCCTCTCTCCGAAGAAAGCTGGACAAGCCGGCAACGGAAATGGCGGGCCTCCTCCTTCCAGCGCCCTTACGGAGCCACAGTCGAGCGCGGACCCAGACTTGACGACCAGCTTTCTTCTTTCGCCGCTGAAGAAGAGGCTTTCGAAGGTCGATCAAAGTGGGCAGACTTCCTCGAGCTCCGGACGCTCAAAGGGTGGCTCTGCACCAAACTTGGCCCAGAGTCGTGGGGACGCTTCAGGAAGCTTTTCAGGGCCGGAAGTAAGTCTGCCTTTCTTTCTACATTGCTCCCGCTTCGGTCTCGAAGGGCTCACGCTTGGTCTGTTGAACGCAGACTTCTACTCCCGCAATCCGGGGCGCACCATTACCTCGTCCTCTAACCGGTACTCGCACTCTCCCCGCATTCACCTATCCCGGCAATCAAACTCTTCCAGAGCCCATCATACCTCCTCTCAATACCCTGAAAAGCGCACAGAAAGCTCTCTACCAGTCCTCGACCGCGCTGAATAACATCGCCCCCAAACCTGCGAAGGTCCTCCGCGAAGCTTGGGACGGTCTATCAGATGATTCAGCCGACGAAGAAGACGAAGAAGAGCAAGAAGATGAGACAATGGGAGAAAAAGATATGACGATGGATCAGACTCAAGCATCAAACCAGGACGCCTCTCAGAGATCGGGCGCGGTGACTCCTCGACCGACGGCGGACGCGAACGCGACTCTCGATATGGACATGGACGAGGACGAGTCGTTCATGTTCCATCAGTCTATCGGAGCGAAAGAGGAATCTTTAGAGAAGAGTATTGGAGCCAGCGCCCCACCCCCAGCGCATCAGCCTACCGCTCCGTCTCCGGCTGAGTCGTCCCTCCCACGCCGACCAGCATTCCAAGCCACACCTGTCTTCGGACCCGATCTCGACAACTCTCAATCGCAGTCACAGTCAATGATTCGGAGTGCTCTGGGCCAGGCAGCGCTTTTCAACGACTCGCTACCTGACTCGCTGCCAGACGAGGACTCGCATGGCACTACTTCGAAACGTCTGTCGGACATTTCGGAGCTCAAGAGCAGTATGGAAGGGCAAGAAGCGTCTCAGATCACAATTGAAGCTACGCAGGCTGAGTACGATGTCGAGGTCTTCAATCGTACAGCTGGGTCCAGCAGTGGTGGTGCGTTTGCGAAAAGTTCAGATCACGGCCCCTTCTTGAAGATGACGGCTGATGGTTATTCTTGCTTAGACGTGTCGCAAAATCGAGACCTGCCAAGCTTCCTCCACGAAACAACGACGACGGACAACTCATCTCATCGCCGTTCAATCCCCCTTCGTGGTCGCGAGCTTTCCCGCCGTCCCCCGCCCCCTAGCTCACTACCTCCCGCTGTCGAGTCCCAGCTTGTTGATCCCACTCAGCTCGACGATTCTACCTCGCTCCCGTTTCCCACTTCTACTCTCATCGAAACTCAGAGTGAGGAGACCGAGTCTCCCGAAATTCCTCTCCGCCTCGCAGCCGCCTCCCTTCCACCACCTGCCATTCCTCCTCCCCCACAAAGCTCTACTAGCTTCAAGACTCCTTTCATCCCGAAGAAACCTACTGAACCCCAGCCGCCTTCATCACCTCCAGTTCCTCTCGCTACCACATCGCTCGCCAGGCTTTCGACCGCAAACTCGTCTCACCCACACTCGACTCCTTCCACTGGTATCGTCCCGGACAGCCAGGTGCCGAGTGATGAGCCTGCCGAACCAGCAGCTCCTGTGCAGGCGTCTACCTCATCTGATGCCGCTGCCAGTCCTTCCAGTCCGAAGGCGATCGAGCCAAGGGCTTTTTATGCGCCAGAAGTCGAGGAGACTACCACAGCTACGGAGATGGGAAGCAAAGGTCCAGAGCCAGAAGAGAAAGACGAGCTGGACGAAGATGTTGATGTCATCGCGCCGGTCTTGACGACGAGCAAGGGAACAGGGAAGGGGAAAGTGCCGGCCAAGTCAAAAGGGCCGCAGGGCAAAAAGAATGATGGAAAGAAGGAACGTGTGGCCCAGGCTCCATCGAAGGGCAAGCTGAAGAAAAAGCCACCTGGAAGGCCACCAAAGGAGAAGGGTAAGGGCCGAGCACATTCGAACGCGCCAGACGAGGAGGACGTCGCAATAAACGACGAGCCCGCAATCGCCGAAGAAGAACCTTTCGAAGAAACCAACTACGAAGATCCTCCACACGCCCGTCGAACGAGTCGCAGAGGTGAGTTGATTGATGCTCCTTTGGTCGTCGGGGAGGCCTGTACTAATCGAACAGTGAAACTGCGTCTCCAGCTAGCGCCGCTTCCGCACCATCTCCGGCAAAGTCGAAGGCAGCAGGCAAGCGACGACAGTCCACCGTCGAAGACGACGATCCTCCTCCTCCACCTCCAAAGAAACAAAAGGCTGCGCTGAAAAAGAAGGCTGTCGAAGCGCTACCAACCGGCGCGACAAAGCCTCTTGCAAAGAAGCGCGGTCGTCCAGCTAAGAGTGCCAGTACATCAAACGCATCCGTGTCGGCTTCGGCTTCAGTAGAGCCAGAGAATGCGATTGCGGGGCCTTCGCGCGTTCGGTTCGAGGAAGCGGACGAAGATGTTGCCATGGGCGACGAAACCATCGAGTCGAAGGACAAAGCCAGTGTCAAAGGCAAGTTTTTGGAGCCGCGCCTGCCGAAAACAGCTCCGTTCACTCGCGTATTTGGCTACTGGGAGCGAGATTCATACTTCTACCCCTGCACCATCGTCGAAGTCATCAAGGGGGGCACGCTCAAGGTTCAGTACGACGACGGCTCTCGAGGAACGCTCAGATATGCGGAAGCGCGAAGGTGTGAGCTGGAGGAAGATGATTGGCTGATGTATCGCGGAGACGACTTCCATGACCCGGAGACGCAAGAACCCGTTCTTTTGCAAGAAGTCCGCGTCATCAGGGTCGAACGCAATACCTCCGGTGTGGATGCTGTTGGCGAGCTATTCCGCGACGACGTCGTCCTCGTCACGCCAGGACATGCTGATCCCGCAATATCAGCCGACGAAAGGAAGATGGCGCGTATGACAGTTGATGCGGTCACTATTCCAGCCGCTTTCTCCCGCCAGCTCGACAACCGTAAACTCTCGCCAGCCGACATCGCGGGCCTCGAGGGTCGCATTCGCAAGGCCGCAAAGCCACTCAAACTTCTCTCCTTTCCGGAGGTTGAACCCGTCACTCCCGTCGAAGTCAATCGGATAAGGACGGGGCTCTTCAGCGGCATCGGCTTCTTGGTCACCTGGACTCCATCGACCGAGAACGGCGCCGCAAAACAAGGGCGGAAAGAAATGGAGGCCTACGAGGAGAAGAAAGCCGCATACATCAGGACTGTCAAAAAGCACGGCGGTACCATCCTCGACCTCGAACAACTCTTTGACGTCGTTCCCAAACCCGATTCTACCGACGTCGTTCTTCGCTTTCATCCGGACTCTTTCGCTGGCCTCGAAACAATCCTTCTGGTAACGGACCATCCGCGATCAACCCCAAAGTATCTAGTCGCCCTCGCCGTAGGAATACCTTGCGTCTCCACCCTGCTCGTTCCACTTTCCATCAAGAGCGTGAGTCTGTTCCTCCGCTTCAACAACTGGTCCTTAACTAAGCGTCACGGTCCAGGGAGCACTTCTCGACTGGAGGATGTTCACACTCACTGCTGGAGAGTCAAAGGAGCTCGAAGCGCATATAATTGGCGGTCAATTCCGCTCCATCACAAAATCGTCTTTCGCCCTTGCATCAATTAGTGCTGCCGTACCGGAGGGCATCTTTGCAAATTCCTCAATCTTGCTCGTCTTCGCCCGAAAGGGAAAGAAGACTTACGAGGTTTGTTCCCGTACTGCTTTTCCTCCGTCATCGTGACTGAATCTTGCTGTTGTTAGTATATGGAACGTATCCAATCACACCGTCGCATCCTTGCAGCAGCCGGAGCGACCAAGATTCATGCTGCTGCGTCTTCCGAGGATGCTTCAACTGCTGTGGACTACACCTATGTGCTTCTAGATGCTGTCTACGTGACCAAGGCACTGCAGGATCACCCTGGAGTCAGGAGCGTGGATTGGATGAAAGGATGCCTCATCGCGGGGAGAATTCTTGACGAGACTTCGTGATTTTGTTTGTGATTGTCTGTCAGTGTCTATTTGTTGGAACCCAAGGAAGTGTGCTGCTACTGCGCTGAGAGTGGCTTGTATCCAAAAAAGTATCAAGCTAAATTGAAGTGCCGGTGTTGGCGAGCATGTTATTGATGGCATATTCACTGACAGGAGGGCCTAGTAGAGCTAATCAGTACTTCACGATTGACAGATCTAAAGGCGGCCTACCAGAACCATTGCCTATCATTACTCGCACGCTTTTCGATGGGACGCCGTCCGCGAGGACTACCAGCCAAGCGGGCCCTGATCGTTCTCTCTATTAGTAGATCCAGTCGCAACAAAGGCAAATTCTTACCTGGGGGGTATATCCCAGCTGACTGCGGTCCTCGCACTACCAAGTGCTTCAAGTTACGAAAGCGACGAAACCTCAGCTCGACGTTCCTTGCACCCATAGACAGCCCGTGCGTTGAATAACTGTGCGAATATAACTCAATCAGAAAGCAGCGTATGAATTAAGATTGCCGAAGTAGAAGACTACCCAAGATCTAGGATGACTACTTGAAGGGTCCGAGTGTGCGCTGGGGGGCAAACGCTGAGAGTGAATTGTCGACCGTAGCCTGTTCAAAAGCCAAGGGCGAGTTTTCATTAGTCGACTCATCAAAACGATATGAATTCAATACCTACCTATCTTGCGTGGTGAACCGGTGAACGTCGGACGAGCCATTCTTATGTAAGGAGCTGCACGAAGGCGAGTGCTTATCAATGACAGATGCCGTTCAAAAACCAGAGCTGATCTTACGAGAAAAAGTTTCGACCTCATAGCGAGTAGCATAAGGAGTAGTGGTCACATCGCCGTTTGGATTACTGATAAAGACGTGCGTCAGCAATTCCACAAAATTTTCCTGACTGTTTGAGATGAGACAACTCGCCTTCCGCTCACGAGCACGCGTCCGTCAGGCAATAAAGTGGCAGAGCTGTGATACACCCTTTCGATGGTAGATGCTGGGAATCCGGTCTTCCACCGATTCCCCGGGGCACCTGTGGGATTGTACAGTACTGGGCTGAAGGCGGGATTCGCGGCGTTGCTTCTTCCGACTTGATTTTGGACGTTTCCGTAACCTGCGATCCCACTCCTCGCTCCGTTGACGATGAAAACCTGAAGATTCATTCAGCATAATGTCATCATCGGAGAGACTTGAATCTTACTGACCGTGCCGTCCGCGAGTAAAACTGCATTGCCCATGACTCGCGGACCATCGGGAAGCTCATCCAAGACCCAACCCTTGCGAATTCCAGCGGCGTTGATGACCATCCGGATACACTGACTACTCGCAGGAGTGGTTGAGGACAAGAGTTTCGGGTTTCCTTCGGTGTTGGCGTTGGTGCCTCCGCAAATGAGGACTTCAGGCGTGTAATCGTTCGCCACGGTAAGCGGCAAGAGCACAGATGCCGCAGAGGCAGGGTAATTCGCCTGGAAATAAAGCATATCAGTGCTTTCAGACACGTTCGTAGGGCTTTTGACCCACCCGAACACCGTTGGGAAGACCTGGCAAGCGATGCTCTATGTTGCGTATTGGATCGAACACCATGGACAACAGATTTGCAGCCACAAAGACGTTTCCGTTGGGGAGAAGGAAGGTAATTGGGAAGAGGTTGGTCCTGAGTGCGTCATGAAGGAAAGCCATGTAGATTTGGAGACCGTCGCCTTTGGGTGGAAACCATTCGAACGTCGGGTTGTCTGTCGGCGCCCTCTCAGTCTTCCTCCACTTCAACCTCGAGTGTTGCGGAACCTTGCGCACCTGTCGAGCCTTCACCAGTAAAAGTATTCGTCCCCTTTCCTGTGAATAGAAATTGTTCAGGGGCTTGAAGAACCCCAAAGACGTTTTACTTGCCACCCATGATCAGAAGCGATCCGTCTGGCATTCGAACAGATGAAGGATACCATCTTGGTGAGGTCAGGCGGACTTTAGAAAGGGACTTCAGCTTCACCGCAACGAAAACCGCTGGAAACCTCGAGAAGTCACTGACCTCGGCTGGGCCACTCTTGTACGTCACACTGTTGATGACTGAAGGTTTCAGAACCTCGTACAGAAACAGATAGAAATGAGAAATGTGCCTCCACCTTCTCATTCGAGCAAGGGGTAAAGAGTCGGATGCCCTGTGGGGGTAGTCGCATGTTAAACTCGAGTCCAGGAGTAGTTTCTGCAGCAAGAGAGTTTTTACTAACTTGTATGCCATTGAGCGAGTCGTACTGCGGTAACCCAGGATTTCCTCCCATGCTGACCATTGTTCCATTTCCCTTTGGAGGCAGAGCTGAGCCTGGTAAGTAGCAACCGCCAGCAATGAAAATCATCTCACGATCCAACTGCCGCCCCCACAAAAGCTGTTGGTCTAAAAAGATATTAGCTAGTGGACAGCTCAATGCCATCGTAGGAGCACACCAGAACGTTGAGTGGTCTGACGCTTCTTGTAGAGAGGCGAAAGAGGGCGCCCCAAGCAGAATGAGATGGCGGGCCTGCGACGTGAAGAGAATTGTTCTCCGCTTTGTCGTAGATCAAGACATGATCTTCATCCACCACAGTAATTTGCCTGTTAGATTCCACAGATTCCACATTATCAACTTCGAAAGGAAAGAAGGAGGGAGAAGATACACGCACATCGCAGAGACACCCGAAGCACCAATTTTCTCAAGTGTTGTGACGCCAGACCATGATTTTCCCCAAGACGAGTAGGTAGGCTGGTGATGAGAGCGACCAGAGACTGAAGAGTTTTGATAGCGAGGCGCACTATTTCGGGTGTGGTCCACGTTAACGGGCCGATGGGCGACAATGAAAGGCGTCGCGATAGCCAGCTGTAGAACTAAAAGATTGTGGGAGCTGAAGAGCCTCATTACAAAGGAATGAAGTTGGATGGTACGAATGTGGGGCGAGATGAAAGAGCATTCAAGAAATGCCCGAGAGTGACCATCGGCAAAACCACCCTTGGCAACAGCGCTGCGATCCTTCTGCTCCGTGGATTTAGTGATCGGTGCTGCCAGACCGACGGGTCATCTTCTGCGTGGAAGCGATCTGCAGAGCCTTTCAGTTCTTTATGAGTTTATGGGGCAGCGCACCAATTTTCAGCACCTCCCATCATCGATCATTCCTTGCGCGAGGTGGGAGCGATGCGCCGAGAGTGACTGAGTGCGTGAGTGATGTTGTACAAAATAAACAATTGCACTGATTTATTACGCGTCGAGTCCACCCATTGCGATGAGCTTGATGTTTGTGTCTGTGGGGCATTTGAAGTCAGCAGAAATCCCTTACGACATGACATGGAAGGATACTGACACTCTTGCAAGCCGTACTTGGATCCCTCTCGGCCAAGTCCAGATTGCTTCACCTGTTCGTGAAAGACGATCAGCCAAGGACAACTGTAAGAAACGACTCAAACGTACACCTCCAAAGGGAATAACGACCGAAGACACTAAGCCAGTGTTTACGCCGCTGGGAATGATAGTAGCATGAATAATGAACCTAATAATGTGTATAGGAACAGTAGGAATGAAGCACGTACACCATTCCAACCTCAAGCGCTTCAGCCACTCGCCAAATTTGCGAAAGGTTTTGCGAGTAAAAGTAGCCCTGCAAAGAGAAGGATAACGTGTTAGGGAAACGTATGGCTAATGAACGAGAAACGTACGGCGAGTCCGACTTCAGCGGCGTTGGCCATTGCGATGGCCTCCTCCTCTGTCTCGAACTTGTACAAAGCCGCGATGGGTCCTACAGCAGATCTTCTTCAGTTTCGAGGATCTCAGCAAGGATGAAAAGCTTACCGAAAGTCTCCTCGGAGCTGATCAAGCAAGGGGCCATGTCGGACAACACTATACAGCGGAGCATCAGCTCAAGCGTGGTGGAAGGGAAGTCGTTGTGGCGCACCTGTTGGCTCGTACCACGCTCCACCCTCGTTTCCTTCAACAACAGCCTTCTTTCCACCAATGAGAACCTTGGCGCCGTTTTTGACAGCATCCTTGACGTGCCTGTCCACCTTGTCGACTCCGGCGTTGTGAATGAGGGGTCCGTGAGTGACGCCAGCGTCGAATCCGTTTCCAATCTATCATAAAGACGTTGAGCTTCCATGAGAAGATGTGAGAAGCGGCAGATAGCATAGTACTGACCTTGAAGGCGGCGACTTTCTTGACGAGTTGCTCGGCGAAAGTGTCGTAGATGGAGGAGTGGATGAGGAGGAATTGGGTGCAGACGCAAGTTTGACCAGTGTTACGGAACTTGGCGGCGATAGCTCCATCGACGGCGGCTGTAACGTCGGCATCACCGAAAACGATGAAGGGAGCGAGTCCACCGAGCTCAAAGGAGCATTTCTTGATAGTGCTCGAAGCTTGCTTCATGAGGAGTTGGCCAACGGGAGTCTTTGTATGAAAGGATGGTTAATGATAGGAAGGGTCAACTTGTGAGAGAGAGAAAGCACTCACGGAACCAGTGAAAGAGATCTTCCGCACGGCAGGGTTCGTGGTAAGCTCAAGGCCGACTTCCTTGGTGTTGCTTGCGGTGCAAACGACGTTGATGACTCCCTTGGGGACACCGGCTCGCTCCGCAAGCTCGACGAAGGCAAGAGTAGAGAAAGGTGTCTCTGGGGGTGCTTTGACGACGACGGTGCATCCAGCGGCGAGAGCTGGGGCGACCTTGCGAGTAATCATAGCGGAAGGGAACTATCGATCATTGGGAATCAGTACGAATACACCACGAAAAGCAGCAAAATACCTCACGTTCCAAGGTGTGACGAGTCCGACAACTAATCATGATGAATGTCAGTAAATTTGTTCATCCTACCGCCGGCTCGGTAACGAACCTCCAACCGGCTGTTTGATGACAATGTTGCGAACGCCTGCAGTTGGCGCGGCACTGCCCAACGACACCAACATATTAGCGTACTGTAATACCTGGTACTATGCTATGCAGCATGCTTACATGACGTCTCCGTAGTCACTGCAAACGAAGGAAATTCGCTCAGTTAGGTGGGGCGCCTCGACGGCTGGGCAAACTTACCGGACGGCTTCCTCAGCAAACCATTCTAGGAACGAAGAAGAGTACATGATCTCTCCCTTGCCCTCAGTGAGAGGCTTTCCATTCTCGAGGGTGATGATGGCTCCGAGGTCGTCAATGTTGTCCTGCATCAGCTTGTAGAGCTTGAGGAGAATGTCGTGGCGGTGCTATTACACCGAGATCAGCTTTCCATCCGTGTCCAAAACCTAGCAGAACCGAGCAAACCTTGGTAGTTGTCTTCTTCCAGGTCTTGAAAGCTTCGCTCGCCGCCTCAATCGCCGCCTTGGTCTCCTCTACGCCATGGTCCGAAACATCTCCGATCGACTTGCCCGTAGCTGGATCCGTGACGGAAAAGGTGTTGCTACTGGAGACCCATTCGCCGTTGATATAACTGCTGTATTTGAGGAGGGACGAGTCCTTGAGCTGTGGGCGACAGATAGGGTGACGTCAAGCGAGGTTTCTGTGCGCGGGAGGGACATAGCCGACCTTCGAAGCAGCGTAAGTGTGAGCCATTCTGAGTGTTGAGGAGTTTAATCGAGAGTTGAGCAGGAGAGAGCGAGTAGCGGGCGGCCCGGCAGCGAGCATTGGTTTCCTCAGCAAAGCGCTTGCGGCGCCTGGCACGCGTCCTAACCGGCCTAGCCGACCAAGCGGCACCACGCGTCTCGCTTGCAGACGGCAAGGCATTGCGACTGTGAACAAGGGAGAGGGAGAAGGTGCGTGAGTGGCGACGGAGAGAGGAAAGATAGGTTGGTGGTTTCCAGGGGCGCGAAGAGACTCGGCTGAACCGCCGGCCCAAGCCGATTTCTCTCTTCGGAGAGGAACACCTTCCATTCCTCCTTTTTCACACAGGCCCGCTAAATTTAATAGCTTGGAGTTGCTTGAAGGCGCCTATCTCCTGTATCCTAGGTCGTGGCTTCGCGGCGCGCGGACTAAAGTCGGCTAAGTGTAAGGAAGCGACGCGACGGAAGCAGGCAAGGAGTTTATTCGCAGGGTCTGAGT
>JASZXU010000175.1:0-32935 GCA_035521515.1 Phenoliferia sp. Uapishka_3
GGGGTGGGGAGGGATTCACGATGACTGTGTTACGATGCTCTCGCTTTGTTCTCGGTGGATCTGGCGGTGGAGACGGAGTGGAAGATGAGGTGGTGGGAATGTCGAAGGCCAGCAAAAGAAGATCACAAAGGAGGCGCCCAATTGACTTCATGCGGGCTGAGACGGATCTGTGTGGTATTTTGCTTACATTTCAGTGAATATGAGGAACAACACTTATTCCGAGTGATGTCCCAAATCAGAGCGCAGACGGACAATGGTTTGCAGGTGATCGCACGGAAAGCAGGGTCCAGGAAAAGCTGAGGGGTAGAATTTCACCTTACGATAGAGAAAGCCGCTGCTTGAGAGTGACGGCGGAGGAATCCACATAATGTCTTGCATGACCATCTCTCACATTTGTAGGAGTCGGCACCTTTATTTGATGAGCAAGGCGAGTAACTGGCGACCGCCAGCGTGCAGGACAGCGCTGTTCCAAATCACCTTCAAGGCCTTGAATGAGCACTTCTCTCAGTCAAGCAACGGAGCTTCCAGCTTGAAGAATAAAAACCAAGATGAATCCATGAGACGGTACAGTCGAAGGAGATTCGAGGGGGGTGTTCGAACGGTTGCGAAGGCACCGAGCAGGCTGACGCATCGGTTTCACTTGCTGCTGCACCTGGCCTTTCTCTTCAGCGGTGAGTATCAAGAGAGAACGGAGTAACTTGCGTTCAAGTGCCTTGTGATACTTGTCCACCTGATCGCCACCGGACGTCAGACGCACATCAGGGTCCTTGCGATCAATTGCAAAAATTTGCCAAGGACTCTGGGAGACCGAAGACGTCCGCCCTCTTTTTGATACAGTAGCTGTATAGGGAAATGTGTACGACC
Source organism: Phenoliferia sp. Uapishka_3 (assembly GCA_035521515.1). Lineage (NCBI taxonomy): Eukaryota > Fungi > Basidiomycota > Microbotryomycetes > Kriegeriales > Kriegeriaceae > Phenoliferia > Phenoliferia sp. Uapishka_3. The sequence goes on from JASZXU010000175.1 coordinate 865, forward strand.
AGTCATTCTCGTCGCCACGAGATAAGGGCCCCACATCCAATCCTCCGCCGTTACGATCATTTACGGCGTACTTATCCATACTTTAGGATCGGTTATCTAATGCGGACCTGCAGGAATTACGGGCTTCTTGAAGGAATTGGATTCCCTAAACTCGCTGGAAGAACCGCAATCTCACTCTCTTCGGCCGATCGCACAACGTGCGCAGTGGACGACTTCCCTCGCGGCGACGCCACCATTCGCCACATTTGGAAATTGGGCGTTTGTGGTCGCAGGGGTCTCTCGCCGTTCAATTTACTTACGGGAGAATTGGACACGGCGATTAGGAAACCATCCCCGGTCTGCGTTTTCTAAGTTCTTCGTCGGACCGCGTGGCTGCCACGAGCTTAAGTCAAGAATCGGGAGAAGAATCGGTAATCGAAAAAGCAAGGCGGGAGCCCGACACGCAGACGACGTTGGTTGGGCTTTTTCTCTTCCTTCCCCACCTCCCTTCCCAGATTCACGACACTCGTCGATGGACCCTTACGACACCCTTTTGATCCCGGAGGCGTCCCAGCCGTTCGTGAACTCCATCCTCGGACCACCCTTCGTTGGTGAGCTCCGGCACGACTGTCGCTTACAGCTCTTGGAAGATTCTGAGAGAGCTTTCAAACAGGATGGATGGTGAATCTCATCACATATGGATTCATGGTGTCCCTGCTCCTCCAATACGTGGGGTCGAGCACTTTCACTAAGGACAGGCGCTGGACGCGGGTGGTGCTTCTTGCTGTGGTCGCTTTATCTTCCTTTCAGTCTGCGTAAGCTTGATGTTTTACCTGGTATAATAATCCGAATGAACTGATCTTGGGCTGTGCAGGGTTTGCTTCCAGTCACTTTATCACTACGGCACTTGGCAAGTGCGAGACTCCAACACGCTCTTCGATCAAGACCTCGTGGATTGCTTTACTTTATTCGGGGTTGGGTTCGAGGGAGCTATAGTACAGACTGTGAGCCTTGAGCCTTTTCAAGGCTGACAGTAAAGAGACAGGACGCTGATGAGATTTCTGCATCAGTTTTTGTCCCTTCGAGCGAGTGCTGTACGTCTGGCAATCGTGCGAAGACACCGAGTCAGCAGCTGACCACTTTTCCCATCACTAAAAGCTTTTCGAAAACCGCTACTACAAGGCACTATACTTCTGTTTGATTGGGGCTGGAATAATTTGCGGAAACATTGGCTCTCTTTGCTACCTCACATTGTCGTTCATGCTGAGGGCGGATAAACTGGACTCGGCACTCATCAGCTTTCCCGTGGCGACAGCGGTACGCACTCCTCTCTATGCTTCTGCTGGACGATCACTTATGGATGGTGTGTAATCAGATGTGGTTATGGGGGTAAAGCACATCCTTTTACTGAGAGCTTACGGAGCGCTGACGTTCTCCATGCGATCCCAGATGCGCGTTCGTGGACGTGCTTATTTCGCTGAGTCTTTTCGTGCTGCTGAGGAAAAGGATTGCAGGATTTAACACCAAGACCGATGGTATGTTCTGCAACTTTGAGCCCTACGTTCTTACTGATTTTCGGTTTCAGGCGCCCTTCGCACGATCATCCGCTTCAGTGTTCAGACGGCCAGCTACACCTCGTTCTGCGCACTTGTCGGAGGTAAGTGGTCGTAACCGCGGGAAAAAAGGTCTTAAAATGACGATCTTCAACCTACAGCAATTTTGAGCTACAGCTTCTCGGCGAATAGTCTCAACGCCAACTCGTCGGGGGCATTTTGGTGTAGGTTACCTGTACGACACAGTTTGAAGTATTTCCTGACCTCAAAGCATGCACAGTACCATTATCATCCCTTTACGCTATCGCCCTGATCTCAACCTTGAACTCTCGCCTGGCCATCAGCAACGACGCCAACCGACCCCCCTATCTCTCGGGCGACACTCCACACACGCAAGGGGTAGAATTCTCGCATCCCAACTACTGCCACACTGGTACCATCTCATCGGGAGGAAACATGCCAATGCTGTATACAAGGCGGTTGTCGTCGAGAAGTAGCTTTCGGTCTCCTCCGCTGTCTCCTCGAATCGAGACCAGAAAGATGTCAGCGCCGGGGAACGGCCTGGACCTGGAGATCCAGGAGGAAAATGACGCGAGTTCAGAGAAGGACTTTGGTCTCGCTTGATAGAAATGGCTTCCCGGAATGTGTTTAAAAGCTGACTCGGTAGGCGCCGCTGTAAATTTTGTACCAGCTGTCAAAAGGATGTGGCCGGATTCCAAAGGCTCTAACTTTCCTTCTCGTCCAAAATCACCCACAACACGTTTCCATGATACAAAAATGTTCAGTTCCAGATGTAAGAGTGCGTGGGATCAGGGGAAGATGACTACGGGTCCTAAACAGCGGCCCATTGCCACTCCTCGAGGTCCACCTCTTCTCTATTTTGGGTTTTGTTGCGGTACGATGAAGAGGCATTTAGGCGCGGAAAAGAACGGTGTCCTCGACGGTCTTCAATCTGTCCTCTGCTGACTCACCCGCACCACTGGCGGCACTGAGGACAGCGCGGAGGGAGGCGGCGGTGACATCCTATATTCAGCAACGCGATCAGCGACCAACTCGTATGAACCACAAAAAAAGAAAAAGAAGAACGCACCTCGTCGATACCAACTCCCCAAATGCTCCTTCCGTTCGTGTCGACCAGCTCGACGTACGCCGCCGCCTTGGTATCCGACCCACTTCCGATCGAGTGCTCAGAGTACTCCTTGACGTTCAACTCGACACCGTTGCTCTTCAAGGCATCCAGAAGACTTGATACCGGTCCGTTTCCGGTTCCCTCGACCTTCTTCTCAGCACCGTCGACGGTGATGACACCCTTGAAGGTCTTCTTTCCTCCCTCGCCAGCGAAGGCGTAGTCGACAAGTCCGAATTTGCCAACAGGTCCCTCACCAAGGAAGTAAGATGCCCGGAAAGCCTTCTCGATGTCTTCGGCGGTGATTTCCTTCGACGTTCGCTCCGAGAGAGCCTGGATGACTTGGTAGAAAGCGACTTGCATCCGACGGGGGAGGTCGAGTTGCATGGCACGCTGGACGATATAGGCGACTCCACCCTTTCCGGATTGACTTTTTTTTTTTTTCAAAAAAGAAAGTTAGCTTGAGCGATCAAAAAAAACTGCAGGGCGAACGAGACGCACGAGTTGACTCGGATGACAGCCTCGTAGGTCATGCCGATGTCTGCTGGGTCCACTGGGAGGTAGGGAATCTGCGAGGTTGGACGGAAAAATAGTGTCAGAGCAGTCCCTCAAAAGCAGTGACGGGGAAACGTACAGCCCATGGCTTGGAAGGGTCCTTTTTGCGGTGTCCAAAGCCCTTCTTGATGGCGTCCTGAAAAGCAAACAACGAATCAGATCTGAGAAGCAGCACTAAAAACTAAAGTGAAGCAAGCTAACTTGGTGGGATCCAGAGAATGCGGTGAAGACAAGCTCTCCAGACCACGGGTAACGAGGGTGAACGGGGATGTCGTTGCACTTGGTGACAGTCTCAATGACGTGGTCGAGGTCGGAGAAGTTGAGATTAGGGGAAACACCCTGAGTGTAAAGGTTGAGAGCAAGGGTGACAAGGTCGACGTTTCCGGTGCGCTCTCCGTTACCGAAGAGGCATCCTTCGACACGGTCGGCTCCAGCCATGAGACCAAGCTCGGATGCGGCGACTCCAGTTCCTCGGTCGTTGTGAGTGTGGAGAGAGACGATGCAGCAGTCACGGTCGGGGATGTGCTGGCAGAAGTATTCAATCTGCGGTGCCCAGGTTCGGTATCAGCTCCTGTCCGCCTTCCAATTACCAGAAATACGCACCTGGTCAGCGTAGTTGTTAGGTGTGGCAACTTCGACAGTGGCGGGAAGATTGAAGATGATGGGGGCCTCGTTCTTCTTGTTCTTGCCAGCGAACCAGGCGTCTTGAACTGCAGTGCAGATCTCGACGGCAAAGTCCGGCTCAGTCTGGGAGAACGCTTCGGGCGAGTACTCGAACTGCCATTTGGTCCTGTCTCCGCGAGCGATAGCCTCGTCAATGAGCTGACGAACGAGCTTGACGTGCTTTACGGCAAGGTCGACGGTCTGCTGCTTTGTGTTCTGGAAGACCTGGTCACGGAACATGGGCGCGGCGGCGTTGTACATGTGGAAGATGACATTCTTGGCGTCCTTGACTGATTCGATAGTGCGTCGGATGAGCGACTCTCGGGCTGGACTGAGGACCTGCTCGAGCGGAAGAGGTTTGGGGTCAGCTGATCTGAGGACGTCGGGATCCTTCGCTGTTGTCTCCCCGCCTTTGACTACCCGTGCATCATCCTGCGTGGTTCCCCGAGCATCTCCATGCTATAGACTATCCATACGAAAGGCGAGGTAGCTCACCTGGAGCCAGACGTCGTCCGGAAGCCTGTCCTGCTCAATGAGACCACGGATGAAGCCAAACTCGGTCTCGCTGGCGGATGGGAATCCGGCTTCAATCTCCTTGAAGCCGCACTCGAGGAGGAGGTCGAAGAAGCGACCCTTTTGCTCAATGTTCATCGGGTTCACGAGCGCCTGGTTTCCGTCGCGGAGGTCGGAGGATGCCCATCTTGGCGCCTTGGTGATGCGCTTGTCGGGCCAGGTGCGGTTCTTGATTGGGATACTTGGGAACGGTCTACGTCGTTCGTAAAGAGTCAGAAGCGTAGAACGTGCGCGCGCAGGATAGCAATGTGGCGGAGGCTACTCACGTGTACTTTTGAGATGGGTCGGCGAGCCAGTTCTTGTTGGACATCATCCGAGATGGAATGGACGACATTCGTCGGGGTGCAGCTGTTCGGAGCGAGCGGGCAAACATGAGTGACGAGGAAAGAGACGAGAAGTGCCTTGAGTCAAAATTTAGGTGCACTGTGGGGCTGCCGCAGTTCAAATTCGGCACCACGAAGAGTCGTTGAGCCGAAGGCACAAGATTGACTCATGCTGATGTCTTTTTTTGCATTTCATGAAGTTACAGTATGTCAACCTTTTGATTTTGAACCGGGAGATTGCAATGTTTAGTCGGACAAAGAAAGTTCTCCGCGCCGGCAATCGCTTGTAACTGCAGCTGATTTGGTTGTGAGGAATTCGCAGGGCATGGATGTCGGCCACTGAAGTTCTTTCCAGAATCTGTAACGGCAGGCATGGATTTTTTTTTGCTTCTGACGAGTTTCTTCCAGACACATTCTGACTCGGGCGTCTGTGGAGCATGCGTACATGTCGCGGCACGGAGACAACGATGTCGCCCAATGTGAAAGATTGCAAAAGGCTGGAACTTCTTTTTACTTGATCATAGGCGAGTTCGTGAGGATGATTGTGGTGCTGGGCCAAACAAATGAATACGAAGTGAAGGCGTGCGTCCTTCCATCGTCTCAAGTTCGCAGTCCCCGGAGCCTGGCAATGCTCGCGACGCAAAGACTCCCTGCAATCTTGATTCGACTCGTTCGACATAGATATCATCCAATCAGATTTTCGGAGTTGATGATCAAAATACAAGACGTCCATACTACCCGCCCGCCGTTTTTACTCCTCCTGATCCTCCAGGTGATGATGGTGAATTTGCTGGTAACTAGTAAAGGACTCCTCTCCCACCAGGTCTGTCACAATCTCATCCATCTTACCACCAAATTCCATCAGCTTTATTCAGACATCTCAGAGGGTCTCAGAGCTTACCTCGTCCACATTTGCCAGAATGCTGCTCAGTGCGAGAACGCCAGCCGCGTGGACTCCGAATCGCTCATCCTGCAGATGAAGGGTCAGCACAATGCAGCTGTACGCAAAAAAACAGTTTCATCAACCTTGAGCCTGCTGAAGGTGAGTCGTACTCCCATTGATCCACCATCGACGAAGTGGTGCTTGTTTTGATCAGAGTGTTGAGATACGTGGTCGTGCGCCACCTGTCGCTTCCTCAAGCGACGTTCCTCGTATCGCACCAGCCGGTCCATGATGGAACCAGAAGCGTCCTTGTGAAGTGGGGTCCCATTTCGAAGAGCAGTGGACATCTGTATTTCACGAAAGGTCAGATGGTGTGTTTCAACCATGCAAGAAAAAGACTTGCGAGTGCGAGAACGGAAGTCACGTCCGAGATCTACGGTTTCGTGTTGGGGGTCAGCGACATTGAAATTCGGGCGAGCATTCGCACTTACAAGATGAGGAGACATATAAGAAGAATTCAAAACGATGTACTTGCGCCACTCTGGATCGCTGTGCACGATGCAAGCGGCAATTTGACTCAAACCCTCGAGTATTTGAATCTCGGACGTCAGCAAACTTTTGTACTCCTTGCGAGGCCATGCCCCTCGCAAAGAAAATTCAAAACCTGCTTCGTGGGACCCATGCTCGAGTGCTTTGATCTTGAGATAAAGGGAGAGCCTTTCAAAGATCGTCTTAACTACAGATTCGTTGCTCAAACCCCAGGGAGAATAGACTTACAATCGAGCGTTTGATCTCCTTTCAGCGGCATACGCGGCACGAGTTGGAGTGTTGCCGTGGATAATCTTCCCCTTTTCTGCTTGGTGATGCTCGCTAAGCCATGATCCTACCATGCCAGAGTATATTCGGTTGGCCTCGCGAATACAGGTGGCGTGCGTCTGTCGGACTAGCTTGCGAGCCGACATCGGTGTCGGGAGAAGCATGACGATGGCAGCTCCCGCCCTTTTGAAGAGACGGTCAGATCGTAAAGTATAACAAAGAGCTTAGAATAGCTCACTGGCCGATGATAACCTCCACAGTTCTTTGCCACGCAGGGCTCCAGCCAGAACCTGGATTAATTGCTGGAAAGGACGCGTGTGAGCGAAGCAGCAAATTTACTCACCACTTGCAAGATGTTACGTACTTGGTAGATGGGAATCGTCCCACGAGTAGCCAACAATCAAGACAGCCGTGATTGGGACCATCGTCGCTATGTTAAACCAGCTGTGAGGACAGAAAATGCGAAGCGCCATGATGGGAAGCGCGAAGACAAAGAATGCGGTCCCTAATCCTTCGCGGCTACCAGTGCCGTGTCCCGAACCCATGTACCAAACGACTACGAAATAACATTCAGGCTTCTGCAGAAGAGCTGGCAGGGATTCCACTCACCGATGGCCCAAGTGGCGCCCAAGAGAGTGCCGATGAGTTTTTGGAACTGTGCTGACCACTGCTCCCCGGCCCAAACGGATAGAGAGGTCTGTTTGAAAAGCAAGAGCAAGCGTGAGAAACAAAAAGATACGATAAAATTGCGAGTGTGTACCTGCGCCATAATTATGCTCCAAAGTGTCTATGGAAAACACAAAAAATTAGTTACTTTGACAATGGTGATCCAGCGTGCACACTGCTCTACCTTGTGGTCGTATGCAAAGCTGACGAAGGCTGAGTCAGCACTGATGGTCACGCGAGAAATAAGGAGGTGGAAAATTTACAAGGCGCTACTTTTGAACGCGGTTGGCAGCCAAATTAATACACTCAAGAGCCCATACTTGAAAGTGAAGATGGCAACGGGAGTATGACACCAAGCAAGACCACGGAAGACTGCCGCCCCAATGCGTTGTCCTGCGTTCTGTGATAGGAAAAGTCAGAACTGTTCCCGAAATTGCGAGGGACAAGCAAGTACCGAAAACAGACGGCCCGAGAGAAGAGCTTAGCCGACTATCAGGCACCAGTTCGGAAAAATCGAGAAGAATGAAGCCGGTTAAATCGAGCAGTACTTAGCCCGCTAAATCGAGCAGAATGAAGCCTGCTATTCGAGCAGAACGAAGCCGGCTAAATCGGTCGCCCAGTGCGTAGGGACCCAATGGAGGCCAATGGCGGTCGCTGCACTCTTGCAATACCATAATCTGATACCCACCTAACGGACCACAGTCTGTCACATACCTGAGTGGGAGCGGGGGACATAGGGAGCGCGCGACGATGCCCATCCCAACGCCTCTGTCGGTGTGGCGTTCCTCGTCCCGCGAGACCTTAACGTGCCCGAGGCGACGTTGGATTAGAGGTGGTGGGAGCTGACGCTCTGCCATCGCCAAAGTGGACGTTGAAAAGTGGCCTTCGTTACAGCGAAGGGGGCTAGTGCCCGCCTGTGGGTGTCGAAGCTGTCCGACTGGCGAGTCCCGCACAAGTAAGATTCTTGACCCGACACAAATACGGTGAATGCAATGCAGGCAACAATGCCGAGAACAAGGGCAGTAAGGATATGACGAGTCGATAACAATTCCATCCGACTACATTTCGAGTTCAGTTGCCCGCATCGACAGTCGAGCTTCCGAAGGCATCGTTGATATCCTCAGCCTGTCGGTGACCTCACCGTATCTCGAAGAAAGCCTTGCAGTCTCTGAACGGCAATTCGGATTCGCAATACGTGCCTGCAAGGAGATCTTCTTCGCTGGGAGCTGAGCCACGGGCCGAGCGGGGCGACGTGAGCAAGAGCGGAGTGGCGAAACGCAAGGACAAAACAACTCACTCCTGCATGCCGGGGGCCCACCCAATTCCAGCCGTCGAGGCGACGGTAGTGCGAGGTTCGACGCGGGTTCGTGTGCTCCTGCATCTTGCGGACCGGGGCGAAGGTATGGTGCTTCGGCAGGTCGACCGCACAACTCCTCCGCACGCCAACCCCAAGTACTGTTGCTTCGTAGCGGCCTCTTGACCTTCGCGTCTTGATAATACGCCCGCGGCCTCTTGACATGAGGGGGTGCGAGTGTGTGGTGCGTGCTGGTGCGATCAGTCTTGGTAACCTCCGCCTTTTCGAGGCGCTTTTCGAGGCGAGTCGCGAGCCAGTTACATCGAGAGGCGATGAAGTCGCCCTGTCGTCGCACAGCTTGAACGTCTCCAGACGTGTATGCGAGGTTGATGGAGTCTTGCGCGAAACCGATGGCCTCGAGAAGACGCTCGTCCGTCATGTGATGGTAGCGACCTGAATAGGGTGGTTTGGTCATAAGCAAGAACGTTGTCGCGTTTCGTATGGGTAGGAACTGGGTTGAGCACTGACTCTCCATTGACGTGTAAAAGTCTGACTCGCTGAGTGCTGAGTACGACGCGTCGTCTTCGGTGGTCGGCTCGGACGCTGCGATGATGGTAGAACCCGGGGAAGAGGAATGACAGTCGGACGATGAGGGAGGGAGAGGGTCGAGTGGAGGGTACGCCATTATTCCCTTCATGCCGTCTGGGTGACAGAGGCTCTGCTCTATCTTCTTGCGTTCAAGCTCGGGCCGTGATTGCCCGCGTGGTAGAATTGCGGATCTCCTTCGACGGAACGGTACCTACACTTGGCATTGTAGCTAGATAATGTGCAAATCTTCAACTCCCTACGCGCGTGCTAGACCAGAAACTACGGCAGCGTGACCCAATCCTCGTATGCCCCATTGAGCCTGTAGAAATCACTCGCGACCATGTGCTCGCATCGCTTCCCAGTGCGTGAAAAACGCTGGCAGGTACACTCGTGTGTCTCGAGAGTAACAGCTTGCCACACCCCCGGACTGCTGCGAGGTTGTGGAACAGTTTCAGTCTGAGGACCGAGAATCGAGCGACGGTGCGAGACACTCACCTCATAACTACATACCTCTCGGCCTGAGCCTCCTCCGCAGTAGCGGATACGGCTCCCGACATCCAAAGCTCCGTTGCCAGGCTCATGAGTTGGAGCGCTTCGTGCTCTGCAAAGCTATGGTACCTCGTGACGATTCGTGCCACCATCTGGACGGCGAGAGCATCTTCGGTTCAGTCCAGGCTGACTCAAGAAAGAGCTTGAGGATAAAGTATCGAGGGAACGTACGAGATGATTCGATGTCGAAAACAATAAATTAGGGAAGGCTCGCGAGTGGGTTAGACCGAACGAGCGACTCGCGAAACGCGTAGGAATTGCTTAGCACGAGCGAAGGAACACTTGACCGCTCCGCCGCGGTCGAGACAGCCAAAGTACAGTGTAGCCTCAAATTGGTTTTCACAAATCTTAGGAAGAAGGAGAAGAAGCCAGCTAATCGCCAAGGTCGTCTCTACATCAGAGCACGAAATGCTCTCGCGTGTTTTCCGCTCTGCATGACGGCCAGAACAATATCCTGTTGTCCGCTGTTCCTGTTCAAATCGGCGGTCCGAACATCCAAACTACTTCGATAACGAGCCCTCGTTGGAGATACCATTCTGCACTTCCTCCTCCTGCGGCCGCCTGCGCGAGGCGAGGGCGGGAAGATCGTTAGGTCACCATTCGCCAGGTGATGAAGCGCCAGGTGATGAAGAAAGCTAGTAGAGACTAGTAGAGACAAGAGGTGTCCCGTTGATGCTGGCCTCTTAGCTGGGGCTGAAAGGTCAGCCGCCGCCGCAGGGCGAGGATAAGAGCTCTATGCAGCACGAGTCCAACGCAGGGCAGCCTTCCCAGTATCGTGTATTGCCAGACAACGAGGATTTAGGATTTCGTGTTAACGAGTGGTAAACTTGACCCCAAGGTGCGAGGTGTGGCCCTGTGGCGTCAATCGCCGGGCCACGACGCTACTAAAGCCGACGACCGGCTCAACCACGAGAGTATACACATTCCCCTACGCGGTGTCTCTGTACACAACTGGTGATAGTGTAGGGGAAGATGACAGGGAAGCGAGAGAGTTTGCGGGCGGGGGGCGGAGGCGGTAGACAATAGGGTAAGGTGCGTAAGGCAGGAGAGGAGGAAATGTAGACGGAGGGCGTCAACTTCGAGCCATATGAGTAAGACGAGCAAGTGAAACGCGTACCTCATACAAGGGTCTTGTCTCGAACACATTATCTTGGATTTGCGACAAGGATCGCACGAGTTTGACCGGATTCCTGCGGAGCCTTCGTCTCCCGTCAAGGGAACTGCGAGAGGTTGATTTGAACGCACTGCAGCCTCTAGCTCCAACACGAGGACTCTGGCCTGGGCAAGGGCCAATGCTTGCATCGCCGTTGTTGATGGATTCGATTGGCTGGTGGCCTTGGGCGCTGGCTTCGGCACCTGTGACAACGACGAGGCGTCTGGAGGCTTGCGGGGTCGGCCTCTGCTGCGCTTGGGAGCAGATATTGTCGCTTCCAATTCGGGAGACGCAGAAGGGTCAGGCGAGCGAGCTCGCTTGGACCCTAGCGCCTTCTGAGACGCGGGCGCTTTCGGCTTTTTGGACACGGCCTTTGCTGGTGGCCGGACGTCGGCTTTTGCTTTTGCTTTCGCTTTCGCTTTCACTTTTGCGGCGGCTACTTTGACGGAAGTCGACGGTAGAGGGGGTCTGGGTTGGGGGACAATTCTGCCGGGGTTAAGACTGGCGAATGTGGGGGCGACCGGAGGGCGTTTGGGTCATGTTCGAGACGACGGGACGACCGAGGCCGTTGCAGGATGCCGGACGGGATCGAGGCGGGGACGACGAGCCGGAGGAGCTGCCGGCAGACTAGTGGACGGTGTTTTCGTCAAAGTCGTGGATACTTCGCGTAGTCGCTTGACCCTGGCGTTGACGGCAGCGCCTGCGCCAGACGAAGCAACGTCAGCACGTTATAACATGATTTCCCAAACAGACAAACGTCTCGTGGGACAGACGTACTTGGAACGGTTGCTCTCGATCCTTGAGAGAGCTCGAGCGCTTCTTGGCCATCCTTGAGTCGGGTTGAACGTCGGCCAGTCGGGAGAGGCGGCGGCATATCAATATTCACCGATGGCTCCTTCCGCGATACGATGGTAGCTTGGAACGTGGTTTGAGCATCTCCTCCCGTCCAAACCTCCAGGCCCAGAAGGGCGGCAGTCGCGGCGTCACTCCCGGCACTCTCTGCATCAGACCCGGCGTCGCCGTCGGCTTGTGAATCAGCGTCGCCTGGCGAGTCGGCGTCGACAGGGGCTTCGGGTTCTTCCTCTGTTTCTGTTTCGCCCTCGGGGTCCTCCTCTTCTAAATCTGCGTCTGCCTCAGCTTCAGCGTCAACTTGGGCTTCTGCTTCCGCGTCTGCTACCGCTGAGTCTGGTCCCAAGTTGGGCGTGGATATAGGAGCATGGGCATAGAGGGAATAGGAGTCGACTGAAGGGACCACGGCGTGACGAGCGATCAGCTGGGAACGGTCTCTGTCGCGACGGAGGAAGTGACGTACGTGCTGAGACCTGAGAGAAGTCCTGGGCTCGAGTAGGTATCAATTTGCCGCTGGGACTCGAGGCGGTTGCTTGTGGTCGCGGACGACTGAAAGTGAAAGGTGGTGGCATCGGGGCGGCTGGTTCTGGGAAACAGAAGAGAAAGAGACAAGACACGAATCGTGGGGAGGAGAGGACAAACGTGAGGTCAGCGGGGGGATAGATACGGAACTCGGATGGGTGGTGGTGTGGCGTACGGTGTGACGCCTGCTCTGTCGCGTCTCGGAATACTTGGTCCGCTACAGCTCGGCCAACATCTAGTCGAGCAGCTGCTGCCGCGAATTTGGCTGTTCCAACCCGGGAGACGTTAGCGCTAGACAAATCTGCTCGGTGAAGAGGGAAGTTGTTACCTCGTTTGCGTTCCGATAGCTGCTCTCGCGAGGGAGAGATGTTAACCTGATGAGGACGAGATTCAAACAGGCTGCCGTGTCTTCGCGTTAGGTCTCCCTGCCAGCGCATGTGTAGCAAAGTTGAGAGAATCTCGGTTCGCATCTTGCGGGCATCATGGTGTCTCTGAGCCGTCGACTGGCCTTGACCCCATTCGAAGTAGAAAGGCTGGTCCACTGGGAGCTCGTCCATCGCATGCCGCGCTACAGCCAACGAAGCAAAGATAGTGTAAGGACCACACGCCGATCCGTCAGCTTGTTGCGGGCAATGCTGCATCTGGTGCGATAGAAGGGGAGGGGAAACGAAGACTGAGGATTAGCAAGAGGAGATGATGATGATTACGCCGTGGTTCATCAGCGAGAGGACCTACAGGGTATTTGTGTCTGGCCCACTGCGCATAAGGCCTCGCAGGCCTGTCCCAACAACCGTTGACGTCCTTTTGGTATTCGGTGCGCAAGTCGAGGAAGCGGACGAGGGCCTGGAAGGAGTCGCGAGAGGAACGACGAGAACGTGAGTTAGGCGGGGTCTCGGAGACTGGGTGGCTATGTTAACTAAACGCCTACCGAGATCGCTACTGCAGCGAGGTTGGACGCTCCTTCAGACGTATTGAGAGAGTCGAAGACCTGAAACGACTCGGTCTCGCGAGTGGCAACAACGAGGATCCAGTGATTCCCTCCGACGTGACATGGTGCAATTATGTAGCGACACCGAGAGAGTAAAGTCTGCAGGAAAAGTTGAGGTGGTCGGCGTGAGCTTAATTGCCGATCAACCGCAGGGAAAGGGAAAGGAAGTCGTACGTCGGTCGCGAAATATACACCTGCAATGTCCTCCTTCCACCCGACAGGCAGCACATAAGCCTCTGGAGTCCAGCCTACGACACCGGCGGTCCAACCGAGCCAGAAATTGATCGTCGACAGCGCGGCGTCCATGGTGTTGTCGTCGAACCACGCATTCATTTGATATACTTGATGGAGGACGGTAGGAGATACCCAGTAGCTGCCGAGCGGCGTTGTAAGGGGAGTGAGGTGAACTTTGCCGCGTTCTGAACATCTCAATTCTGGCGGGAGAGTTTGCGGCGTGATGATGTCCGCAAACTCGTGCAAGAAAGCGTTGGTCACGGCTTTTCGCTCAGAGAGACTCGTGTCGTGGAGTCGTGCCCAGAAGGAATGGCCATCAGGGTGGAAACAGCCGCATCCCGGTGGCTCGGGAGCCATGAACGCGTTGTCCAGGTGGTGGGCCACGGCCTTCTGTTACGATCAACGGCGGTTCGAGTCAGTCGTAGGTATCAAAACAAGTCATCAAGATATAGATACCTCTGCCTGCCGAGTATACCACCTTTCTTGGGCGATCTGAATACGATACAGAGTGTAAGCTGATCATACGGTTCGAGCGCCGGGCCAGGATGATTAGGTTGGGGTAGCAGGGTGGGGGGTAGGGTACGAAGAGAGTTGAGCCTGACCTTGTCTCTGGCGTCTCTCGATGCCTTTGAATGCGGATTCGCGATGGCAGAACTGAGGGATGCGAGTGCGGCTTCGACAACCTCGACGGATTCACTCGCCGAATCGTCGTCGTCCGAGAGCGGCGGCGAAGGTCGATTCGCAGCGATAGCAGCAGCAGCTTTACTGGCGACGGGTAGCGTGTAAAAAATGAGTTGACGTAGTGGCATGTCAGATCAGGCGAGGGGGTGAGACGTACCCTGGACTCGCTTTCTCGGATTGAGTAGTGGCGCGCGTAGGTTGGATCTGAGATGACGATGGACCTCCGGACTCCCGGTTGCGCACGGCATTGGGGACCCGACGCTTGGAATCGTACAGTGATTTCGGAGAGGGTTCGGAGGGAAGTTGAGGGTGTGGCGCTTTGCGCCTGGGTTTCGGTCGTGAGGGAACTTGGGATTGCGAAGAAGCGGCGCTGTGCAGACAACGACCCACGAGTCAGACCAAATCCACGAGACACTATTGTGTCTGAAGCAGCCGAGAGTTAACGATGATGAACGTACGTTTCGAGTCGGAGAACGCGTTCGCGCGCATCTCGAAGTTCCTTCATGACGTCGAGATCGATCTGGTTTGCGAGAGAGTTGATGCCTTTGGCTGTCCGCTTGGTGCCGGGCTTCTGGGTAAACATGGTAGTGCCTTGTGCTGTCGTACCAGTGCGAAGCTTGACGCCACTCGGATCGGAATTCCGAATAGTCATGACCTTCTGAATGGCTCGATCGGCACCGGCAGACGGTAACGAAGTCTTGACTATGGCGTGACCAGACGAGCGTGAGTACACTTGGTCCATAGAACGAGCTCGTCGGCGACTTACGAGGGGTCCGACCCGAGCGCCAGCTTTCGAGCGGTCTCACAAGCTTGGCCCTACCTACGTATCAAATGATGTCAGGAACCAGAAAGAAAAGAGTGGAGAGTCCAGGCAACAAAATAAGTCCTAACCCGTGATAACTGGATGTGCTACGAAGTCTGTACTCGCTTCCCACATTTCGGTGGCGAGGACAAGATCCTCGTCAGCGGCCCAAGAGGCAGCCGCGAACTCCAGATCTTCATCTCCTCCAAGCTCTTCATCGTTCAGCGCCTCGTCGGCGGAAGCGTCAGTATCGCCTTCCGCGTCGTCGACCGGGGCAAAACGGTAGTCGTCTTCGTCGTCTTGAGCTCCCAGGATCGCGAGCTCGGAGGCTGTCAGGCCACTAGTGACTACCGAAGACGACTGAATACCGACGGGGCGTCTGAAGGCGATGGTAGTAAGAACCTTGACGGTCGCGTCGGTAAGCTCGCGCCACGGCTCAGGTTCGCGAGGCGGGACGGTCAAGGACCGCTTCTTATGATGGAAATTGCGTCCCGCGATTGCTGCATCAGGCCATAGTATAGTGAGCACGGGCCAGATAACAAAAAGTCATGAAGCTGAAACCAGACGAACCGTTATACTCTTCGAAATTCCCGTTGAGGTCCTGGTAGTCGGCCGCCCACATGTGTGCGCACCGTTTGCCCGTCATCGCGAACCCAGTGCAAGGACATTCGCCCACGGTCAGGTTGGCAAGATATGCGGTCTCGGAACCGACGCTGAGAACAGAAACGGTACAATGTCAGCTGCCGGACGGTCACGGCCTCCGCTTAGCTGTCAACACTCCGCTCACGGTGTGACCCAGTACGCCCGAGCAAACTCTAGTTCCCGCTCGAAGTGGGCACTCTCCCAGAATTCTGCTGCCAGGTCGAGCGATGCCATCAATACTGAGTCGATGGAGTCGTTAATGGCCTCGAAGTTGGCGAAATACACGAATAGCGTGTCGATGATGATCAGGGGAAGGTGGTCGATCCTAGTGGAGGGACTGGTAAGGACACGGGACGAAAGATTGTCGGGTTACGTACCTTCGGTTGCATGTCCCGCCGAGGATTACGTCGTCGAAGAACTTGAAGAGACGTTCAGTGCGGTTGTTCTGCGCCCAGAACCCGTCGCGAGTCATGCCCTCAGGCATACCGTGGTCGGTCCAGAGATCTGCGTGAGACACAGTTTTATCAACATTCCACTCGATCTCTCCTTCATGGCGTCAACAAAGGGCCCTCGCGAATAATCCACAGGCAAGTATGAAGGAATAGGCGCACTTCGCCATTCGGCAGTAAACCAATTATCTTCGAAGTAGTTGATGACTTTCTGGTACCAAAGGTCTTCTTCTCCTTCTTCGGCGTACGCAATCGCGAGCTCGTTCACTCTCTCCGCAAATACGTGGACAGACTCCTTCCACTCTTCCTCGCACCGGTCCGTGAAGGCTTCGTCGGTTTCCGCCTCTCGCTTCGGACTCGCCGGGTGTTGAGTAACTCGGTAACGTTGCAACACACGAAAGGCGTCCAGAATTTCGAGCTTGGCGATACGACTGATCTTGATCCCTTTGGACGCCCCGCGTTCAGACTGGGTAGGTGCATCGACGGACCAGCGCAAAATGGCCTGGATGATGTGGAACTGGCACAGCCTAATAGTGATTGGAGACCCCATCTCTTCGCCCCCTGTTCAAATCCATCGCGAGTGAGCACGAGTCGGAAAGAGTCTGACCACGAGAAATAAGCCGAAGACTAACACGCTCGAAGTGCGTTGAGCTCAGACCGCGACTTGTCTATCATGACGTGGGACGGGATCCATCCTGTCTCGCAAATCGTAGTCGCTTCGGCAAGCAAAAGGGCTTGATCGTCGGCGTCGCGACCGATAGGCGTTCCTTGTCTATGCGCTGCAAAACAGCGAATAATAAGGACAAGCCCGATCAGCAAATCGCGTTCAGGAGGTACAACAATAGGGCAACGCAGGATGAAGCGCGTACCTTCAACGATAACCTCGGCGCGCTTTTCGATTGCTGCTGACGCTTCTTTCAAGTAAAGCGCCATGGTATCGGCGGTAATGTCGCTGGAAATAGCACAAGGGCCTGGATGTCACAATTGTAGGATTAGTTCGGACCCACGAGACCTTGGGTAACATTCGTCAAAGAGCCTACCTATCCTGACATGGCCATCGTCGGCCATCGTACACATAATTGACATCGGCGCTCGATTCTCACACTTGTGTCGATGCGAAGAATCGATCCCAATACCGTGGAGTCGCCCCCACCGCACGATGTCGTCGCAGCAAGAGGCAGCGGCGAGGACAGCGAGCAAAGACTGCAGCGCCTTCGCATTCTTTACTTTAGGAGCTTTGACGGCGTTGCCGGTGGAAGTCTTGGTAGTAAACCCCGTAGGTTTAGATTTAGGCTTGGCTTTCGAAGCTGTCTTGGGTGGATCGGTCGGGCCGATGTAGGGTTGGAAGCTAATAGGTCGATATTGCCAAGGAGCGCATCAGCGTTAAATCAGAAGCGAACACGACGGCGACAATACTGACTATACAAAACCGCGCCCCTCGTCACCTGTCATGGTCTCAGGATCATAATGACGGGTCACACTCAAGCTTTCGAGGGCCATAAGCGGGTCTCCCAACATGCCGTTCCGAATGCTTCTGGCTCGGAATATGCCTTTGATGTCGATTGTCCGGATCTGGCGCCAGAGCGGGAGCTTAAAAAGCGACTCGTTTTGCCAGCTTTGAGTCACCTCGATCATATCTGCGCGAATGGTGACGTCGAGTCAACGTCAGCCCGCAAACTCATATCATCTCGGTCACGTTGACATACGTTGGGCTACCGTAGCGACCGTCATGCCGAGGCGTTCGCACTGATCTCGGGCGTAGGCTCGCAGAATCTTCGAAGTCTCAAGGAACTCGGTCGATGCAGTACGACCTTGGTGGTTGCCTCGCTGCAAGATGACAGCGTGGTTCAAGTCGTCGGCACGAACGATGACCTGACAGACCCTCAAGTGTTAGCAGTGTCCACCAAAACGGGAAGACGGGCAATCGAATCGACATGCCTTGAGCTGCGTGCTGCAGATCTTCTCCTTGCCGTACTTCGTCGCGTCGAGGAATTTGTTCACACTACGTCCGTTGACGTTCTTACCCACCGCGACCTTCTGACACGCTCGGTTACAGTTGTAGAACGCTCTGAAGACCTCTTTGATCCCATGGGGATGGGCGGCCGTTCCACCGCTGGCCCACTCGGCGATGGTTGACTTGGGGACCAGAGGGTGCCAATGAAAGCGCGGAACTCGGACACCGGGGTTGAATTGCTGGTCTCCGGAGGGTCCCAAATGCCTCGAGACGACGGCTTTGCTGTGATAATATTCGGTGGCGCTATAGTCGTATCGCTGGCAACGACGACGGGAGACGAAGGAACGCGAACGGTCGTCAGCGTTGCGCGCATGTAGGATCGCCCAACGAGCATGTTACTAACCTGGAGCGCAAACCACATAGCCAAGTCACCGAGCGGTACTCTGCCCACCTCGACGAAATTCTCATCCTTGTGCCGTCCCCGCTGAACCTCCGGCCGAGTCGCGGCGAGGATGAGCTTCGACTTCTTGGTGTTCTTGTACGACGGCAGAGGGTAGCGTAAGTCGATGTCGATCAGGCCCTCGAGGCTTTCGGCGACCCTGGAGGCTTCCCGAGAGGCTGCAAGGACAATGGCAAGACCTCCGAGTCCAGCGGTCCCGTGGAAAATACTAGGACGAAGACCCGTAACCGGCGCAACCAAAGACGGAGGACGCGCGCTTTGTACGCCTTGGGCTCCAGCTGGATCGCGAACGACGCCGCCTTCAGGATGGTCTATGAGTCCGAGAGCCGCGAGAGCGTCCGACGTTATCGAGCCGGTAGCGAGTCGTCCACCCACGCTCTGATGGGTTCGCGCACTTGCTCGAAAGCCCAAGAATTGCTGACGCTCCTCTGTGTACAAACAGAAACCCTATTAGCTGCACGCCTCAGAAAATATGAAATGATATCACATACTCCGCGAGGCTGCAGTCGGATCCGAACTTTCAAGGTCGCTTGTCTCTTCTTCGCGACGCGCCTGTAGAGTCAAGGAACTCTGTAAGCGACGCCCGCTTGCACCAGATCCTCTAAAAGGGACTTACAGGCCGCCTGGACGGAGCCATGACCCGCTGGAGCGTGTCTTGACGATAGTGTTGGTGGCCTTGACGAATTTGGTGGGCGAAATGGAATGGGTCTTCGAATCGAGTGAGACCGAACCGGATCAGACTGGTTATTGGGGTGGACTTAAAACTGGGGCACTTGAGAGCTTGTACACCATTCCCTTGGCGCAGTGAAGACTTACGAGAGTCACAAGTGGGCCGGCTCGCGTGCAGCTTTCCACGCACGCGCGCAGCTTGGACCAGGGCAAGCGTGGTACGCCCGATTCTGCTTCTCCACGAGCGTAAGTACAACTGTACACCCGGTTCTAGCGTACATGCTTCTCGGTACCTCAAAATCGCAGGTTCCTCACGTCATAAATCAGAATGAATGCTGACCTTGAGGCTTTGAGGGCAGGCCTGTGCATTCTCACCTACACCAACATGACCCGCCAGTGAGCCCGCACAGCGTAGGTCACGAAAGAGAGTGCTCACTGTACGGTCAACCTTTTCCACAGCGAGACCTGCGAGAAATGAGGGTCCATCTGCGCTACAACGACGACGATGAACCGGCCCAGAGTGGCCACGCGAGTGGGGCATGTAGCCTAAGTACCCGCTCGATGTACCTCAATCCTGCCTCCCAGGCTACATGAAAAGGTACGTCAAGTGCATGAGCGCCAGATTGCAGTAAGTCGACACGCGAGGAATGGGTGGATTAGGTCACAGGGCAACGCACTAAAGCGCAGCTCCCAGGTCGTAAGCATCAAACCGAAAGCGCAACTTCGCCCCATCGTCAAGTCACTGGAAAAATATCCTACAATAATTGTCCTCGTTCTCTATCCTTCGTCGCGACTCGTTCAAGCCTCACTCCCGTCATGCCTGCTTTCCTCACCGCGCCGTATCGCCCCCTGGGTTACGCTCGCACTTTCGCAGACGGCGTTTTTGACATGACTAAGGAAGAGGCCGCCACTCCCCCGTTCGCCGTTAGTTTGCGCGTGAAGGTTTCTCTAGGCGAAGAGTAACTGACAACTTGTTCGTATCGCGAAACCTCGCCTAGATCAGCGCCCTCCAAGCCTTCGCGGTACTATTCGGGTTCGGCGACGCCACCCACCTCATGTTCCAGCTCGAGCTGGCCGTCAAGAGAGGGAGTATTGGTCAGAACCGTAGTCATTGTTAGTACGGTTCCCGGGCTGTCCAGCATGCCTTCTCAATTGACTCCATCCAACGATCCAGCGCGCGACTGGGAGGCGTGGGAAGTCGCTGCCTGTCTTGCACGACACGACTTCCCTAGGCGAGGCACCCAAAGCTACGGAACAACACACATCGACAGCGTAAGCAAGGGATACAGTTTAAACCTCACCAAAGGTGTCGTACTGACTACTCAGTCCGTTCGTTATAGGTTGCTGTGCTCTGCGGTCTTGCGAGGCTCTTCAACGAGACCGACGCCGACTTGGAGATCTGCCTCGTCGACTACGCCACTCAAACCTTCGACGGACCCGAATTCTGGGTAGTCATCAGACGCGTCGAACAAATGAGTAAGTTATGTACGACCGGCGCCAACCGTTGTTTCCCCGAATGCCACTCACTGGCGAACGCCTCTCGGGAATAGATACCTTCTGGAGAGAACAAGGGCATCTGGGGTTACCCAGGACTACTTGGGCGGAACAACACGGGGTCTTGTCTACCCGGCACACTTTGTCACCGTCACACCCTCTCAACTAGCTTGTCGCGCACTCGGCGCATTCTTGCAAATCAAACCCCGGACGTCTAGGATAACCTTTAGCCTCACTTCAGCACGTTCCGATTGGTACAGAGAGGACAGACTCAGTGTCTCTCCAGAGGGCCAATCGATTGACTTCGCCGTACCGTTCACGTTCACGTGACAGCCGTCGAACCGCGCGAAGACTTCGAATTCGAGCTGCGCGAGAAATGCGAGACAACCATCTCAAGATAAGATTTCTGACTGGTCCTAGTAGGCGCTCGCCTGTCCCCCTCTCGAACCTGAGCCCTGTTCCCCGTCCGTATTCCGTGATGAACGTCTCAGGCCGCCTACACGCCTGGACCCGTACCTCTTAAATTCTTCCCATAGATTCCCTGCCGACGATCAAAGCAAGGCCAGAGAATCAGCTCAAGAGTTCGTAACCTACAATACGAAGCTCCCCCGTGGCTTACCGAGGGACCCGCCTCCTGGCTCAAATCCTTCTTGCTGAGCGTTTACCCGCAATTCCTCTTCGAGCTTTGTTGCCTTCTCTCCGTAAAGTCTCGCTAAGCCATTAAGCACGGCACTCTGAAACGTTTCGGGCAGCATGAGCAATAACAACAACAGGACGTCAGCGCTGTACAGCCCACAGCCTCAGTCCTAGTCCTAGACAAGCGTCGCTCACGTTGTTTGCCCTCTGATCGTCGTAGAGCGTCCCCTCACTTCGCGGTTCGCTTTCCCCGGCAGGGAAGTCATGCCGCCAAAGCATTACCGCGATCTCACGCGGAGACCACTGCCTAACTAGACGCAGAAAATCGTCAGTACAGACTCTGTCTCGTCTGAGCCTGCACAGCCGAACAAGGATCGTACAGTAGACCTCCCTGCAACCTATCCGACCCGACGCAGACCAACGGTTCATCAACGGTATCAAGTCAACGTCGTCCATCCTGTACAGAAGCGCGAACCTACACAGCGCCAGCACCTGTGAATCGAGTGGGCAAGCTTCAGCGAAACGCAAGAGGACGACGCATGCACGAGAGAACCCAATCAAAGGCTTACAAACTTATGTGGCGGGTCTGGCAGGTAGCATGGTCGGCGTCCGTAGGCGCTCGCGCCCCAGTCGGCCTCCCACTGATCATGCCCAAATGGCGCATGCTCACAAGGCGCTTCCGTATAATCAGGCAGACGAGGGCTTACGATGGCTGACATCGACAGCGCGAACCGTAGTGGTGTGATTATAGCAGTCGTTTACTTGGCTCTTAGCTCACGGCGGTGGTGAACGCGGTCGGCAAATAACGATGTAACTCGGCTGATATGACGTGCTGGGTCGTACTGGGCATCAGATTCAACAAAGAAAGGAAAACTTACCGAGGCGACGAATCAGGGCACAAGGACGCGTGAGAGGCTCGCGTGCTCAGCCCCAGTAGTCAGGACATCCACGCCTCGTTCCGAATCCGATTCCACAACTATCTACCGTCCTCAACCCGACCCCATTTAATCAACCTCCTTATGCACCTTAAAGATGTTTCTGCGGTACCCGCCCCTCGCAACTGTGGTCCTTAGTTCGTCTCGTCAACACGGTCCTTTCCCCCGCATCACCTCCTCCAGTCTTTACGGTGCCGCAATGCGCCGCTACGCCGACTATCGTCAGGAATTCGACGCCACGCTGCCAACTTATGTTTCAGCTCCTCATCTCGCTCAGCGCTGGCGTCTCCAGTGGGAGACTGGGATGATTCAAGTCGAAGGACATGTTGTGCCCCCTTGTATCGTACGTCCCGCTGGGCGTCCGCGTCCCATCCGCAGGGCCCCTTCTTACTTCAATTTGTTACGCAGATGCAAGTTTTCGACTTGTTTGCCATGGTTTGGGGATACGACACGACCTCGCTCCTCGAAGAGCTCAATGACGCCGTCGCCAACGGCCATCTCGGTGGTCACATCAAGCGCGAATATGGTCAGTCTCCCGCAGATCAGAAACCCAACCTCCTTGCTCAAGCCTACTTGCAGTTCGCAGATGGACACCGGCAGAAGTCGCTGTGATGATGGGAGAGCACGACTTCGATCCCCAAACCGGCATCTCACACAATCTGCCTCGCGATGTCGTACCTCATAACTCCCCCGGCCCGTCGGGATCCGAGCTTATCATTTCGAAACACACAGGCTGTCGTCCTATGCGCTGTAGCACGTTTATACGGCGGAGACCTCGAGGAGATGCTCCACCACTTGCGCACTCAAGGCAATCCACCCGGAGGAGAGTCCCCTTTCGCCGACTCCGGCAAGTCCCAGTCCTCTGGTCTGCTCTCTGCATCTAACACTCAATTTTCGTTTGATACTTCCACAGCCGACGGCGGTTGGGAAGTTACGCTTCCACCCTGTGAATTCTGGGGCAAGGTCAAAGTCGGAGGCGTCAAAGGAGTCCACAGGGTTCATAGCAAGGAGACGTCAGATCGCGTTGGTGTACAGAAGCCAAAGGTGAATGAGAAGTAGAACGTAAAAGACCTTGTTTGACCCCACAAACGCTGCTCTGAGCTATAAACATTACGATGGTCCTTGTGCGACGCGTTTGCGAGAGTCTCATACTCGCATGCTTCCCAGCGAGAATTTCGTCACGACTCGCCTCGCCTTAAGCGCTTGATTTGCGTGGATGCCTGAGGTCGCCCTGAGATCCAGAAGAATCCCCGCAGCTGACCTCAACCAGTGGTCGTCTCCCACCGGATCTCGATGCCAACGTGGGATCCGGCAAGTAGCCTCGCGTGGTTAAGTCTTCGCAGTCCGTTACGCACCGTGACCCCAGAACAGTTGTAGTCTACCATACCCTTTTTCTAGCGTCTCTCCTGCCCAATCTAACCCATCGAATTATCATCTACCTCCCAACTGAGTCCTTCGCTCGTCTCCTCACGCTTGCGCTCGAGTCACCATGGCCTCGTCGACATCGCTTCGAGATCACGCGGACGACCTCGCCGCCGAGTTCGAGCACTTCCAAAGACTTGCGGAGCAAAGAAGTGCAGATCCACAGGCTTCCGCCTCGTTGGCTGTAACCCTCTCGGTCTTTTCAACCTCAACCCACGTAGACCCCGCCCTCGCCCTCGCCCCGCGAATCCCTGTAGTCCATCCGGTTGACAGAACGCCTGCCTCGACTGACGCTTTCGCTCCCCCTCCTTCCTCACCAGCGCTCGGCGAATCCGACGCTCCTTCATCATCCCTTCTGCCTGGCACTACTTCGGATCGAGGCGACAGTGCGTCCGACATGTCTGCCGACGTTTCAGACGGCTCGCAAGGCGCGACAGGGAACGAGAACGATCAGGAGGATGAAGCGGAAGATCAAGAGAATCCTGGTGAGGAAGTCGACGCCGAAGGGGAGAGTGAAAGCGATGGCGAGAGGGCCCCCAGTCCCGTTTTCGAGATCGATGGTTAGTGAAGCGGTGTCTTGCTTTTTTGCATCGAAGTCCAGCGGAAGGCCTCACTACTCACTCCTTCGTCCTTTAGCAGAGACGGATGCGCGCCATCTGGCCATCCACCAATCGATGCGAGTCCTGTCGCCTTGGACGGGCGGTCTCGGGCTGCCGTTCGACACGGTCAGTCGACAGTCGCAAGGAACACTTGGCGGAAGGTACAGACTGACCAGGTTGTTTGTCTCTCAGACAGGAGGGCTTGAACTCGGATGCTGGGTGCAGTACGAAGAGGGGTGGATCACGAGACAACAGTACGAAGGGGGGTGGGAGGTGGACGTCGCTTTTGTTGAGATCGAGGCACGCTCAGTATTCGTCACTCGTTTCCGAGAGTCGCGCTTACGCATATACCGTTCCTCTCTACAGGCCGACAGTGGGGAATCATTCTTTGTAGAATGGAAGCCGATCAGACAGCTCGAGCGAGTCCTGCATGCGTGGAAGTGGGTCTGACTTGTGACGCACCTTGACTCGTCGGTAGTTGGATGTCCTGCATTATTCGGTTATTAGCAATACATCAACGAGTTCGACGTTCCGGAAAAGATGGGTTATGTTCCTCGCGACTATATGAGCTATGGTGCTTCGCCCGAACAACGTTCTGGGTGTGAAACTCGTGTTGCCTAAACGGGGTCGCACCGACTTCGATCACAAAGTTACCGCCTGCATTTGCCTTTCCTGCCCACACGCAACTCTACACTTCCTGATGAGCTGGGATGCCCCCTTCTCTCCCTACACTTACAGAAGGCAGTTTCACGATCCGACGTACGCCTATGATCATTGGGGGGGGGAGGAAGCCTCCGGTGAAGTCGTAGGCGAGCATGATTAAGAACCGGGAGCGAAACCTACTGACCTTGACCTTTGGGACGCGCAGACTGAGGCGTTGCGAGTGTTCGCCAGCACCTTTGGTTTCACGTCTGGCGTCATGTTGGATCGACTGTACCACGCCGTAGTGCAGGGGGCTATTGGGTGCTCAATTGGTGTAGCTGAGCGTGAGAAAGGTCTCGCTGAGGGGGACCCCAGTCTAAGGTCGCTGATTTCATTTCATCGTTGGCGCAGGGCGTAAATGGAACGAGAGTGACGTTGCCACCATGCTGTATAGGCACGACTTCCCCATGAGTCAGAAGAATGGGACGTCTGCGCTCGTACACAAGCAGATCATGGTGCGGTTTCCATCCCACTCGCGTTCCGGCGCTCGCTACCGCGAGTATGGGTCCTTGCCGACTTAAAGTGGTTTCTCTCGCAGATGATCGTGTTAAACGGGCTTGCGCGACTGTACCGAGAGTCGAGCGCTACTTTGGAGGAATTCTTGTTCCGGCAGGCGAATCTGGGTCCAGTGGCGTCGTTAGCTCGAAGAAAATGTCAGTGATCTCAGCACGGCGCGGCATCCGCCTCTTACACGTTACAAAGTTGCTAACATTTCTAGTCCCCCAGACGGGGAATGGTACGGAGATGGAGCACAGGACAGCGTGTGTACCTTGGCGAGGATGAGTTCGCTACCGGGCTCTGGGCCCTTGTCGCGGACGCAGGCGAAGGTGGATGAGTCTCCAGTGCTGAAGGCCGAGGATGTAGATGTTACATGAATGGCAATCTAATAGGATAGGAGTTTACTAGACTAAGACGCGTCAGAGACGCAACGTTAACGTTGGAAGGCGAGCGGAGCGATTTTAGTGGCGCCGGGCGTGTTCAGGTAGCCGCCGACAGGCAAGGCGGGGTCGGGGTTGGTGTCTAGAATACAGGTAGACTACTAGTGCAGGTGCAGTACGTAAGCACTGTGCTGCAGCGCGGTACTGGACGTGTAGGGGGTGCAGGGAGGTGTCTGACCGTTTTAGCCGGCTTCGTTCTGCTCAATTGACAGGCTTGGATCTGCTCGAGTTAACCGGCTAAGTACTTCTCGATCTGACGGGCTTGGTCCTTCTCGATTTTTGCGAACTGGTGCCTGACAGTCGGCTAAGCTCTGCTCGCGGCCCGGCCGTTTTCCCTTTTTGCGAGGGACAAGCTCCGCCTTACCTTAGGCGGGCGGGCATCCGGGTCCTTGTCTGCGGGTGGCAACATTTCAAGGATTACAAGGTGAAGAGGTTGGTCGCAGTACTTACGTCCCACTCCACCCATTGCGTTGTAAGCCTCCTGCTCCGCGGACTCGTCGGCGGTGCTGTCTTCGTCCTGGGTGACAAGCTGCTCGACAGCATTCGGATCCCCACTCTCGGTATCACCAGAGAAAGAAGCTGTCCCCTTTCCTCCCTTCAGGAGGTTGCCGAGTTCCCGAACCCCCGTTGGCCACCACAGGCGATAGGACGTTCGACGTCCCTCGAGCTCCTCCAGGTGCTTCGCGACCGCCAAGACTGCTTCGGCGTACCAGATCAGGTTGGCGGAGGTCGAAAGACAGAGGAAGAGAGATCTAGGCGAGAAGGGGTACTCTTGCTTCAACGTGAGTTGCTCGCCGGTGACGGGGTCGAAGAAGTCGGCGAATGGCATGCACAGCTCGGCACGTCCATCCTTGCGAAAGTCGGCGAGAGCATTCTCGAGAGCCTCAATTCGTCTTTGCTGATTCAAAAATTCGTTTTTGATCGTATCTTTTGACGGCCTCGACCAGTATCGAGTTTGATTCAAGCTGTCAAGCCATGCGAGACTCCCTAGAACTAGCGTGTAAAGTTAGGCGATGGAATTGGAGCCTTGAGATGAGCGACTAACGAGTATCATCTACATGGTGCCGGAGTGAGACGGAGGCTCTTTCGAGTATTGGCAGGAGAGTCGTGAGATCTTGCCCATGCAATTTTTCCGAGAGCTTGGCGTGGTGGCGAGCTTCGTCGACCGGGTGCGCCTCACCATGTTGGTCCCGTTTGGAGGTTCGCTGCATCAAGGGTTAGCAGATGCAAAGGGATCGGAATGTTGATGCTGACAAACCCTGTGAGTATGGTGCACCCAGCCTGCCACTGTTCCTAGACGAAAGGACGCAGCATGAAGTCGCCTCAACAGGTGCTCCAGCCCTATGAGATCTATTGAGGTTGAGTAAAAAGTTAGTGTAACTGACGAGAGGAGACATACCCGGTCTTGCGTACCTTTGGCTCCCAACCGACCGTAACTAACCTCAAGCTCCAAATAAGTTGACTGCTCCATGAGGGCAGCTGCAAATTCCATGTCAGCAATTGGTGCAAAGTTTGTCGTAAGAATTCGTGGCTGACCGAAGCTCTCAGAAAGGGACGCGCCAGTAGACTCCATTTCCCCTTGAAGTAGAGCCCATTTCTGGGCTGAAGCGTCGTCCGTTGGAGGAGGAGTCATGAGAAGCTGAGAGTGAAGCTGAGAGCGCTGCACAATCGGAATGAAGAATTTGTCGATAAGTGTGATGCTAAAGCAGGGAGCTACTGTCAGTACAACTTTGAAGCATGCCGGGAAATGAAAGAGGAGACTTACGTCCAAGCGTGGTTTAATGTTTGTGGGAAAATGAGGATAGTACATCCGATACTCAACGCCATGTAGAAGGCCGTCGGGATCGTGAGCGAATTCTGTAAACGGCGGTGCTAATCAGCAGAAGTCGAGGGAAAGGTATTCAGGGGAGTAGAGAGCTACGGCGAGGTAGTAGTCCGCAACTGGATAATACTGCAAGAAGCGAGGAACATCAATACCTGTTGAGAGCGTGGCGGGCGACAAAGTAGCTCACCGGAGCGTAGCTCATGATGACATCAAGCATGATTGAGCCAAAAATCTGTTTCAAAAAGGGATTTAGCTCCATTCATGGTCCCTTAGGCGCTAATAACGTACAGCGAAAATGATGAGTTTGGGGTATGTCGCGCGAAGGTAGCCAAAGCCACAACATCCGATGAAAAACATGGCTCCAACCACTGCCGTACAGCGTGGGTCGTAGAATGCACCATGGAAAAATTGTTCCTATCAGATCACGGAAGCATCAGTAGTTGAAAACAAAAAGTAGGAAGAGCGTCGGTTTCACACCTCGTAGGAAACTTGACTGAGCTTCGCGGTGACCTCTGCATGCTGAGCCGCAAGGGTAGAAGGGTGTCGAGCAGCAGTAGCTGATACTAATGTAATACAGCACCACGCCCAAGCCAACAGCATCCCAATCATCATCGTACTTGAGGCCTGATCATTGCAGAAGTCAGCTCCTTTTCCAGTCCTGTTGCGAGGCCCCCAACACGGACCAGAATGAACATAATCAGAGGCATACTGGGTGGAATGGCCACGCAAGTGATCATTCCGAAGAAAGCGGCACTCCCTTCAGCAAAGCACTGGAATCAGATTTGGCTTTTCACAGGGACCCGCGACTTGAACGAACCGAGAATTGACAGCGTCCGCGGTTCAAGCGTAATAATGAAGCACAAAAGCAGGGCAACAGTAACACGGAGGAGAGTCTTTCTGCATCTCCATTTTGCTCGGTTGGCGCATTTAACAATAAATGGATGAGTGCCGGGAGGGAGGGAGAGTGGAAAAACAGCTGGAAGTGCATTCACGTTGAGCCCGACTTTGATGCGCGAGAACATTGGGACGTACCTTCAAAAGGTGCTCGAGCTGGTAAAGGCAGCCAGTTCCTCCAGGTCTGAATACGTAGCGTATAGTCCGGTGTTGGGTACAGGTCTGGGAAAGTCGCGTTGCCAGATGGGGAGTCCGCCTTGCCCGGAGTTGCGTTGTTCGGTTTCTCGGTGGGTGCTTCTGTTGGCTCCGGGTCAGCGAGCGTTCCGTCCGACATGCGATTCGAAAAGTCGGTCATTGTCGAGCTCAGGTAGTGAAGTAACTCAGCGGAGAAGGAAAGGGAGGTGGACCGACGACTTCCGACCTTTAAGCGTGGGGACCGTGCGAGATAATACCGAGGACATGAAAGCAACTACGAGATCCGCTTCGCGTGCGCAGACAGAGCTGGGTGGCAACAAATGAGTATGACCTGAGTTACATTCCTTTCATTTCGGTACGTGATCTCATGTTCTCTTCCTTCCTGATTCCGAAAGTCAAGCTTTCAAGCATGGAAAACCAGATTTTGCGGGCGAGCCAGACTGTGCCGTCCTATCCCCGCGTCCCCGGCGCCACTCTGATAACCCAAAAAATTGGTCCAGTATTGCGGGTCAGATACTGTAGTCTCCCGCCTTCTGACTCAAAGCTGGATACGTATCCGCTTTGATAACAACAACGTTCCCCAACCACATATGAACAGAAGAACAAACATACCGAATAATAGGTACCCTCGCATCAAGCTTCGCGGCGTTCCACTCACCGAGCGCTGCCGGCAGCTCTGCCTGTTCACCTCCTGGCGAAGAAAATTATTTAGGATGGTCCGGGTCCCTCTAAGGCTATAGTCTTAACAGTCAACATTCGGCGTGGTCTCAGCATTGTGCGAGCACGCGAGCAGAAGCTTCGCAGACCAACACGAAATACAAATTTTGCAGGTCGCCGCGAGAGCATCTTTCATCCTTCTGGAATGCATCGGACCTTAAAATTATAAACAAGTTATTGCGAGTTATTGCGAGTGCGAGTTGGGTGGGTAGGGGTCCAATACTATCTGTCAAGACCCATGAGAAAAACCTAAACGATGTACTTATTCTCCTTGAGCCAAGCCTTAACATCCTCAGCATCCTTTGAAAGCCAAGATGCCTTGGATCGAACCGAATCAAGACCTTGAGACAGCGGCTGAGAGTAGGCGCTAGTGTCCTTCTCCTTGAAGAAGGCCTCGACATCGTTCGCGTCCTCGACGGTGGAGAAAGTCATGAAGCTAAGCTTGACAAGACTTCCGATTGAGAAATTGCCTAGATTTGTTTCTTGTCAGCGCGAAATACTTGGAAAGGATCAGGGGAAGAAGGAGAGGGCTTACCCTTGAAGCGGGTGGTGATCTCATCGTAATTGGTCTTGAAGAAAGCCCACATGTCACGCTTAGCGAGAGGGTTGGTAGCAAGACCACTGAAGAAGGAGGACAAATCCTGAAAAGAGAGAAGAGAAACTTGTTGTCAGGATCACCGTCTCGCTAAAAAAAAGCTGGCCGCGACGTACCTGGTTCTTGACCTCATCACTAAGGACAAAGTCGAAAGTACGCTTGAGGAGGACAGGGTCACGAGTAGCGCAAAGAGCTGCCATACAAGCTCCCTTGTGCGAGGGAGTGGGAGGGTCGCGGTAGATTTCGAGGACCTGCGTTCACAATATCAGCACGAAAACAAGAGAAAAGCAGAGCGCGATCGACTCACCTTGAGGTACTCCTTCTCTCCACCATACTTTACAGACTGGCTGTAGATAGAAGAGCGAAGATCGGAAGGAATTCCAGATTCGTCGTTGTCGTTGAGCAGCTTGCCGAAGCGAATCTTGTACTCCTTTAGGGTACTACGACGCAAAATGAAAGTGGGTCAGTTGAATTGAGGCAAGCGAAAGTTTGACGAGTAAGAATCAAGATCACTCACGCCTCATCCCCGCATACAGCAGCAGTAGCAATCGAAGTCGTCCTCAACTCGATCGTATCAACATCATCGCTCGCCTTGTACTCAAATCCAAGACGGTCTGCAACAGGTCCAAAGAGCTATTCTCCGAACACCAATCAGCATTCAACTCTCCTTCTCCACCCCGCACCCACACCAAAAGAAAGCAACTCACAGTCCTCCTAAACTTACTAATCCCCTCCCTAACCTCTTCCTCCTGATCCCACCAAGTCGCAGCCAGTTTACTCAACGCACTACTAATCTCATCCCAAACCAAATTCTCCTTCTCTCCACTCATTTTCGAAATGAGCGTCAAAGCTCCACTCGTCTTTGAATAACCCGAGGAGGCGAGAACGAAGGAATCTTGTACTAGTCCCATACGATCTTGGAGGGTGAATGCCGAGGAAGACTTTCCGGCTTCGTCTCCGAGTTTGGCGAGACGGGAGACGGGGTAGAGGGTGCGGTCTGTGTGGTAAGCAGGAAGTCAACTCACGATCTCTAACACGGACGGCCACGAAAGAGAAAGTGTACGAACAGACTCCACAAGTGTCGGCGTTGAGCTTGTAAGTGGTGTTGGCGACATCATCAAAGGGAATGACGCTTTCCCTGGTGGAAAGAACGACGCTGTGCTCTACTTCGACTTTGCCATCTTTCTTAACCGTGAGAAGCTCGAGGGGTACCTGCCAGATGACCTCATCCTCTTCAGGCTGTAACGAATCAAAGTCAGAATTTCCCTAACACAAAAATAAAAAGAGAGTGGCAGTGGACTTACAGTGGGGTCAGCAGTGGCAAGGAAACGGTTCTGGCGAACTTTGAGGCCCTCGGAAGTCTCTTCAACGGTGATGACTGGGAATCCAATCTACGTAAGACTCATTCATGTCAGCATCCTAACCTTCAAGTCATAGAACCAGCCACGAATTACTGACCTTCTGAGTCCAATTAAGCATAAAGGAAGCGACGTCCTCTCCACTAGCCTCTGAGATTCCTCGCCAAAGATCTGGCGTCTTGGCGTTAGAGTAGAGGTGGGCTTTGAGGTAAATGGATCTGTTTGTCAAAATAACTCAGTGAGCTACGGCCACATCATTCCTCGATGTGAAGAAAGAAGACTTACACTCCTTTGAGAAAAGTCTCTTGTCCAACCTTATTGGCGAGCATCTTCAAAACTGAAGCTCCCTGCGAGATGGAAACCCTCCGTTAGGTGCTGTATACGAAACTAACTCGAAACTACTCACCTTTGAATAACTAACAGCATCGAAGACTGTTCGAAAAGAAAAAAAAACGTCAATCCCGCCCCACATAACCTCACTTCAAAGCTCCCACCACGTACTCCTACAAACAAAAAATGCACTCAGTTTTGTTCCTCAACAACCAACCATAGAAGTGCCAAAAACTCACTGCTGAATAGTATCCTCATCCGGACAAGGCATTTCAATCGGATGACTACTCCTCAACGAATCCAAACTCAAAGCCTGAGCAAGATGTTGAGAAATGAACGACGATTGAACTTTCCAACTCGGTTCAATCTCGTCAATCATTATTACTTCTCCGATGAGACTGCGCCGCGACCGTTCAATCATTTAGCTGATTCACAGAAGGTGAGAGGAAGGGAGGGGTGG